>CAJHQP010000922.1:0-142198 GCA_905132765.1 Moricandia arvensis
ATATTCATGTTTATTAATGTTTATAGCTAACTCGAGAGATTTCCGTGGATGTCTTCTACGTTAGTTTTTGTAAACTTCTTAAGTAACTTTAAGATCTGTTTTTTTGTTTACTTTCAAAAGTGTTAAGAAAATTCAATAATATTAATCATGTGGTTTAATGTGTCTTATTAGATCATATGATATACTTTTAACTTTCATGAAATGTAAAATTTCAATTTTCATTTAAAATTTGAGTTTCCCACTTAAATATTACTTTCTCGCCTAAATTTCCCGCTTATATTTTAAATTCCCCCTTAAAATTGAAATGGAAGACTTCCTACAAATCTTGTGGAAGAGTTCCGTGGAAGTTTTCTATGTCAATGTTTATTGAACTTTCATTTTCTCTAAAACTATAATGACTTTTTAACAGTTTCTTATTAATTCATATATATTAGTCGATAGTGGGACTCCTGAATGAAATTCAAAACTTGATTACAAAAAGAATCCATAACTAAAATTGTACACTTACAAATCACAAAGCAATCCACAAACAAAACTATTACACTTGGAGTTAGAAATCATTCCTCCACATAGATAAGTTTGGACTCCACTTGACATACACATCATAAACTTAGAAGACCCTATGGAAGACTTCCAGATAGACTTCGCATGCGTGAAAAGTCTTTCTGGAAGTCTTCCATGAATTCTACCTCAAACTTGAAACTTCCATCTACTTCAACGCACTCAATTTTTTTTACGAGATGATTGGACAGCTCCTCTACTTTGATAGCTCAAGATATGAAATTAAATCAAAGATTCATAACATAATTCGGGAAAAATTAAGAGTTTTAAGCAACAAGAAGTTACAAAATGAAGAAAAACACTCATA
Source organism: Moricandia arvensis (assembly GCA_905132765.1). Classification (NCBI taxonomy): domain Eukaryota; kingdom Viridiplantae; phylum Streptophyta; class Magnoliopsida; order Brassicales; family Brassicaceae; genus Moricandia; species Moricandia arvensis. Next base: position 869 of record CAJHQP010000922.1, read on the forward strand.
TCTGTTATGAGAGAGAGACATAGGAGAATACTCCGCCAGAAGACTTCCAAAAAGTTTTCTAGTCCTTTAAATGTTAGAAGACTTCTAGTCCTTTAAACCTGCGTATCCAAAAACATTCAAATGGCTTCAAAACATAAAAAACTCCAAAATAAGGTAAGAGTTTTAAGCAACAAGAGGTTACCAAATGAAGAAAAGTCAGAAATGGAGACTTACCAAAACGCTCAGTTCTATTATGAAGGAGAAGACATGGGAGAAGACTCTTTCAGAAGACTTCTTGGAAGTCTTGTAGTCGATTAATTGTTAGAAGACTTCCGAGAAGGCTTCCCTAAAAATTTTCCAAGTCTGTTTAGATCTGAAAAACCTGCATATCCAAAAACATTCAAATTGCTTCAAAAAATAGAAAAGCTTCAAAAATAAGGTAAGAGCTTAAAAGACCAAAAAAAATAAGATAAGATTTTTAAGCAACAAAGGGTTACCGAGTTACAAAATATATGATTTATAGATATACTTGTAAAAGAGTGGAAGATGAGAACCATGTAATGAAAAACTTAAAAAAAAAATCATTGACAAAAACGTGAGATAAAAATGAAAAATTCATATAAATTTTTGTGTTTTTAAGTTCGAATAGATTAGAGAGAGGTTGAAGAGTTTTAAAATGAGAAACATTACATTTTTGTTGTAGCCATTTGAGAGGAAAAGAGATAATGTGTAATTTTTATTTATATAAGAAGACAAAAATCCCAATAAGGTTAAATATTTTTTATTCAAAAGACTTTCAAGTAAATCTTATAGTAAAAGACTTTTTAGAGACTTACTTGAAAGTATTCTAAACCCTAAATTTACTATTTGCGAGAAGACTTTTTCATAAGTCGTCTGATGTAAATATTATTCATCAGACAACTTCCTGAAAATCGTCTAGACCCTAACTATAAACCATGTACTTAACTAATTAACTAAATACTTCATTATAATCAAATTCAACTTAAAAGAATGTTTAATATACACAGAACTAAATACAGATAGGTAAAAAATTAATTTTTGAATAAAAATAAGCTTCCAAAAACTAACCCTAAAAATACAAACAATACTACAACATATGTTACCAAATCCTAAACGAAAGGATACCATAACTCACTAAATTCACCTATCTATGTTTAAAAAAATTTAATTTTAATATATTTTAATTTATATCATTTACAAATACTTATAGTTACATGATTTCATTTTTTCCCGAGAAACAAATATTTTTTTTTACAAAATTTATAAATTATTTTTAAGATCAACTATATGAGACGACTTCCAGGAAGTCTACTAGAATACTTACCTCAAAATATTTCCTGGGATTATATTCGTAAAAATGAATTTTGATTTTTTGTTTGATCATAAGGGGTTGGTTGTAATTTCACAAGGTTTTAAGGTTACTTTTGCATTTGATTCAAATTTAGGTATACATTTGGGGTTTAAATCAAATCTGAGTCATATTTGGCTAATTCCCCTTAAAGAATTATGAACTTTTATTCGGTATATTTTATTTGCTTAAAAACAATTGCAGAATACAAATAACCATAAGCATCAAATAACTTATTATATAAAAACTTGAAAATCAGTTAAATAATAACAATTTATTTGTTGGAAATAAAGATACATTGGGGGAACCAAATGAGGAGGTCGATATGGAGGAAGATGATCTCTTGACAAAAGAGCTTAAAACGTGTTACCCAATGGAAGAAGATAATGATAATAATAAAGATGAGGGGAAGATGGAGTCCAATGACAAAGCGTTGGTGGTGTTTGTTGAAGGGGAGAAACAAATTGCATTGAAAAGTGAAGGACAGAGACTGAGAAGTATTACTCGTGTGCTTTTCCCCATGGATCAACGAAAACGCGAGGTGCCAGCGAGTCGAGCCTCGCCACGTTTTAATGGAGGTGCATCATGACATTCATATGCTGTTGTGAAGAAAAAGAGTCAGAAAAATGGAGCTAAGCAAGGAAAGAAAGGTTAGTGGGTTCCAAAAATCCACAACAGCCTTATCTATGAAGACACTCAGTTGGAGCTGTCGAGGGATCATGAACAACCTCACAGTTCGATGCCTCACGGAGATGTGTCAGAAGCATCGCACATGACTCTTGTTCCTTGCTCGGGTAATCAGTTCTCAGGAAATAAGAATTGGAACGATAAATTTCCTCATACTTCAGTGAGATATTTACGTCTTTGGGGGTTGTCCTAGCAAACATCTTGTCCAAACTTTTCAAAGAGAAGAAAGTTTTTAAATTTGAGAAGAGATGGTTGGATAGAGATGATATTACGAATGTAATACAACAAGGTTGGAATTCTCCTGAATTACCTTCTGATGCGAACATTATGTCCCATATTGCTAGTTTCCAAAAAGCTCTCAGTCAATGGAGGAGGCAAAATGACATGAACTTTTAAAGGCAAGTGGAGGAGTTGAAGGAGAAAATAGAGGCCATGTACAATGATGACAATGTCTCTACGGAGGACCAATCTGCAGTACTGAAAGAGTTATCGGAGGCTCTTAAGGCCGATGAATTATTTTGAAAGGGAAAAAGTAGAATACTATGTCTCTAGATGGGTTACCTCAACTCGAAGTTCTTTCATAATCTTACAAAACAGAGGAGGGCAAAAAAAACAGAATAACGAGTCTGACCGATGCACAAGGAAACTTGGTTGAGGATGAGGAGTGACTAGTGGCCATTGCTACCAGTTACTTTCTGTCATTATTTGAATTATCAGACCCAACTAAGCTTGATGATGCTTTAGCAAATATTTCTACTACGGTTACTGCAGCCATGAATTAGGACCTGACAGCACCCGTTACAGAATGGGAGGTCAAACTAGCTATATTTTCGATGCATCCTGATAAGGCTCCTCGACCAGACTAAATGAGTGCTTTAGTTTATCAGAAATTCAGGGATATTGTGAAGGGATACCTGGCTCGTATGGTCAATGATTTCCTGTTCAACGGGAATGTCGCCCTAAGACTAAATGATATCAATATCTGTCTTATTCCAAAGAAAGATAAACCATCTGAGATGGCACAGTTTCGGCCTATAATTCTATGCAATATGAGGTACAAGATAGTCTCCAAGTCCTATGCTAGAGACTTAAAGATCTTAGCCGAAAAATTTTTGAGACTCAGTCTACCTACGTAGCTGAGAGACAAATAAACAATAATATTATGATAGTCCATGAAATGTTCCATGCCTTGAGAAGAAAACCAGGAGGAAGACATAAGCGTGTGGAAATAAAGATAGATATGAGTAAAGCTTCTGATAGGAGGAATGGGTATTCATTGAGAGGATACTAAAGCAAATGGGATTTGGATCAGCTGGATCATGCGATGTGTATCTACGGTTAGATATCAGGTCATGATGAATGGACACCCAAGAGGGAACATTTTCCCGGAAAGAGTTTTACGTCAAGAAGATCCTTTGTCTTCTTTCATTTTCATTTTATCCACGGAAGCGCTCGTTAGCCTTCTTGATCATGCAGAGGACCAGAGAAAGATAACGGGGATGCGTGTAACCCGCGCATACCCTTTTATAAAAAGGCGTCGGGCCAACGAATAAACTTCGATAAGTTTTCAATCTTCTTTGGAAAATGGGTTCCTCTCAGAGTTAAACAGGAGATTAAAGCCGTCTTGGCTATTGATATCAAAGGTGGTATGGGATTATATTTGGGCATTCCGGAGGACATAAGTGGCTCAAATGTAAGCGGCTAAACCATAGGATTAATGGATGGTCTGGAAGGTGGCTTTCGAGAGGGGGAAAAGAGGTTCTCATCAAGGCCATTGCCTTGGCTCTCCTGATATATGTCATGTCTAGTTTCCTTCTCCCTCTGGAGATTTGCGAAAAAATAGCGAGTGTGATTGCTAGATTCTGGTGGAGCTCTAATCCTCCAAAGAGTGGGATGCACTAGGAGAAATGGGAGAAGTTGTGGTAACCAAAGGAGGAAGGTGGAATGGGGTTCAGACTGATCCATGAATTTAATCACACTTTGTTAGCGAAACAACTATGAAGATTAGTCCAATATCCAGACTCATTACTAGCTAGAGTTATGAGAGGGAGATTCTATCGATAGAGCACTTCGTTGCGGGCAACTGATACTTCATCTCCATCTTGTGTGTGGACGAGTTTGATGGTGGCTAGGCCACTCTTGTACCTGGGAATAAACCAAAAGGTACATTCAGGTTATCAAATTCGTGTTTGCGAAGACCTCTGGATTCCAACCGTACCAGTACGACTTGCAAGGCCGTTCCACTACGGAATTGATTTGGCTATGACCTTAATGAGCTAATCGTTGGGGATCTAAAGATTTAGAATCTTGAACTATTGGAGAACCTTATTGTTCATGAGGATGTAACTATCATTAGAAGTTTGGCCATAAGTCAGACATGCAAGGATGATAAGTTTGGGTGGAGTTACACAAGACATGGGATGTATACAGTGAAATCTGGCTACTGGGTTGCAAGGAATATCCTTAGACAAAACCAAGAGATTGAGGTCTTAGAGCCAAGTGTAACGCAGCTAAAAGCACATGCCTGAAAAATTAATGATCCTCCCAAAATAAGGCATTTGATTTGGCATTTGGCGACGGGATATATAGCAGTAGCATGGAATTTGACAAGACGTCATATGCATTGTGACAATTATTACCCGAGATGTGGGGAACTAGATGAGACTGTTTGCAGTGCCATTTTTGAATGTCCTCTGGTGATACAGGCTTGGGCTCTAGCCGTGACACCTTCGTGTCCAGGTGTCTTCACCATATCTAGTATTTATGGAAATCTAGATTACCTATATTGGAGGAAGAATGAGATTGGAAATCCTAAACTAGATATGGATCTTTATCTATGGGTAATATGGTATATCTGGAAAGCTCGAAATGTTAAACTTTTTAAAGGAATTGATTGAAACCCCCAAGAACTTGTTAGACCCGCCAAAAGTGAATGTAAGGCATGGGTTGAGGCAAACTCACCCGTGGAAAACACAGTGATCCAAGAAACAAGTGTACAAGACCCAAGCTTGACTAATATTTGTTTGGTCAATGAATCATGGACTAATGAGGCGCTGCTTAGTGGGTTTGGATGGGTATGGAGAAACGAGAACGGAAAAGAGCAACTCGTAAGGTTGAAAAATAAAGAAAACCGTATGTATTCTTTACACTCAGAGATAGAGGCATTCATTTGGGCGATGGAATCGATGGAACATAACACTTCATGCCAGCATTTCGGGACAAACTGCAAGGAAATCATTGCAATTATGCAATCCCCTCAGGAATGGCCGAGTTTTTTCGACGGAAATAGGAGAGGTTATTGCACTTCAGCGGAGGTTCAAGATTAGCCATATTCCAAGACAATTCAACCAGACAGCTGACAGCTTAGCTAGGACTGCACTTTCTTTTCATTGTAGTTAGTATTTATTGGATGTTTTATTCTGGTCTGGATTTTTATACTACCTCATATTTTGAGTAATATAAGAGTTTTTTGTCATAAAAAAAAACAATTTCTTTTTCGTAAAACACTGTTTAAATAGAAACTTAGAGAGTAAATCTCTTACATAACATATCATTATAATCTTGACAATTTCTTTCTTAACTGTTAGAGGTTTTTTTAATATTTATATAGCATATGATTGTATTTCTTTTGGTTTATTGATTAGCATCATTATATAGTATATTATTATGTTGATAAATCAATATTGATCATTTTTCCTATTCTTCTTAAGCTATCGTTCAAACTATATTTTATTGTTACTATTCCAATTAAATTTTATTTGAAATTTAACTAGCTAGCTTATTAGACCTTCGTTCGTCTTTAGACTCTTCATTTTTCATCTATATTATAAACAGTTGTCAGTAAATATATTTTCAACAAAACTTGTATGAGATCATTTTAATTTTATTGATTGTATAGAACCTATACTTTCCGTTGGTGAATCGGCTCAAGATTCAAAATAACTTATCATGTAACTTGCTTTACTGTTAATGATCTTAATTTTAAAAAGATCTTGTAGACTACATCTATTAGGTCTGCTTCATAATAATATATTTGACTAGTTTCCCTGAAGATTTTGATTGAAAGCGATTTCAACTTATGTCAAAACATAAGTTGAAAATAATTTCAATTTTTGATGAGTTAATAAATTTGTTCATTTATTTATTGAAAAGAGCGGTTTGAAATTCGTAAATAAACTGCTTTTTAACAATATGTGTCTCAGATAACTAGATTATTTTTGCCAGTGGTATTTTTAATAAAAATAAATAAATGTCATGAAAGAAAAATTATGTATTATCTCGATAGTAAAAAGAGAACTGAAATAAATTATTATTTAAATATTTTAAAAACCTTTAACCTTTAGACATTTAAATGATTATTTTACATTCTTTACAAAACCTTTAAAATAAAATAAAAACAATTTCTATATTAGATTCCATGTTAACCTTATTTTATTTTTATTAGTTTAGAAATATATATATATATATATATTAGCTGTATAAAAATATATTATATTTTGAAATATATGATATTTTTATGTTTTTCAATACTTTAGAACATATATTTTAAAAATATTTCTGACGTTCTATCCAAAGAATTGGAATGTATATAAAGTAAATTATTTTAAATAAATTTCCCTAGGTTTGTTTATATTATTTGATATTGATTTGTTTATAATATTGTTTTTGAAAATCTTGTTATTTCGAATTCCATGTATACATTTTTAATATTATGTAGCTTTGATTTTTGAAATATATGTGTTTTAAATTCTTATAACATTGATTTTTAAAAGTATTTATTTTTTTAAATAATTATTTTATGTTAATTTTCCAAATTAGTAAATATATGAAGATTATTTTTAATAAGTTTTCTTCCTTTTTATTTACCTCAAGTGTATGGAATTCTATTTTTTTAACTAGTTTCTTTTCTCAAATTTTAACATTTAAAAAAATAATAACTTATATAATGATTTAGCTTTGGTGACTTTAAATTTGGTGTGGCTCTAAATTTGAATAACTCTTATATAATGATTTGGCATGCTTTAAATTCTTATAAATTTTTTTTGGATTATTTATATAAAAGTCACTGAAGTACTAAAACCACTAGTGGGCCAACTTTACAGACAGAAGCTCGTAACCAACCCAAATCACATAATTAACCCAACATAAACTTAAAAAGATAATGATGAAAAGTTAAGCGATACACATCCAAAATTTGGAGCTTGACTCCATATACCCCCAAGGGCTCTTCAAAATTTCTAATATATCCCACCAATAAAACATTTTTTTATAGAGTTATTTTTAAATACAATACCGAGTTAAAGACCTTAGTACCCTTATTGAAATCGACTTATTACCTCGACCAAACCTAACTATCCGACTCCGACCTAGATCCAACCGAATCAAACCCATATCTTTAACCTGAACTCTAAATGACCTCGTATTCCATATCTCTCTCATTTCTCCCTAAGTCTCGACTCCCCCTCTCTCTCTCTCTTGAGCGATTGAAAAGGCGACGGCGAAGAACCCTAAACCGTGATTTTCTTCATTTCTTCTTCATTATCCATCGAAATCGACGCCCCAACCGATGGTTTTCATCTTCCTTTTAACTTCGTACATCATAGTCAGTGTTTTCTTGAAAAGTGAAAAGGGATATCGTGTTGTGCCTTTGAAATTGGAGAAAAAGATGATGAAATATTAAATTAGGTCAATCTTGTTTTGTGAAGATGATATTTGGGAGAAGACCGATATGTGTTGCGAATTTGTGGGCTTTTGACTGGTTTAGTTTTATCAAAAATTTTGAATGGCATGAAAAAAGTTTGGAGAACCCATGTTAAAAGAATTTGACTTGAACTCGGATAAATAGTGTTTTGTGAATTGGGTGTGTTGTACTTTGTTTTTAGTATGTATATATGAGTTTGTGGTTAAGCTTAATTGATGTTGCTATAATTGATTGTTGTGTTTGTAAAGTCTTGTACAGAAAATGAAAGGCCAAAAGAGAAGGCATCAATCTACGAGAACTAGAAAGTCGGTCTCAGATGGGAATAAGGTGGTCTCATAAGAGAATCAGTCAGCATGAAAAGCTGCAGCCCGTCAATAGAGTACTCCAGTGAGAGAACCAATTGTAGTATCATTTTCACTTGATTCTGAAAGTGAAGACTTGTCTATTGTATCATCTAAGATATATTTTGCATTCTTTTTAATCATTTTTGGTGAGAAATGCATGCTAGTCTTACTAGTTTTACTAGTTTTATTGGTTTTATTTTACTAGTTTGCTAGTTTTACTAAATATACGAGTCTTACTAGTTTTTCTATATATATATTGCAGGCAACACAACCAGCGCAGCCCTTTGACTTTTACTTCAAGAGCACGTACACGAAGACTTGCAAGATTCAAATAAAGTGCTTTGTGAGCAACACAGTCGATGTGATCAAGAATCTAAAACCGAGGCTAGATGGTTAACAAGCCATCCTCAGTTTCAGCACTTCTTTCACATGCCTGATGAATGATACTTGAAGCTCCAAGGAATGTGGATGTTACTCATGCGCACCATTTGTACTCTAGAAGATGAGGTTGCTGGGTTTGCGGTGAAGGGTGTGCCTATCCGCTATTCTATGAGGGAGCATGCACTCATCTCTGGCTTAGACGGCCATGAGTACCCTATGAGATATTTGAAGTTTGGGAGTTCTAAGTTTGTGGATTATTACTTTGGTGGAAACCAGAAGATCGCCATAAAGGATGTTGAGTACAAGTTGTTGTCTATGAAAGCATGTAATGATAGATTGAAGATGTTTGTCTTGTTCTTCCTTAGTCGGGCTATTAGAGGAGGTCTAAAGGATAATGGACCTTTAGACACGTTCATCATAAGGATTGTGGATGACTTGGATACTTGCAGAACATTTCCTTGGGGGCTTCTAACGTTTGAGGATGCAATTAAGCCGATTAAGCATATGATGAGGCTTCTAAAGAACGAAGTGCATGAGGCATGTGGTTTTCATGGATTTATAATTCCGTTAGAGGTAAACCATTTAGTAATATTTTTAGTTGTTTTATAATCAAAAACCTGACACTATGACACTTCATTTGTTTAGGTTTTGGCTTTTGAATGTCTACCAAAGCTGGGGAAAAAATTGACTCTCTTCTGACACGTTTAGTGAAGACTGTCCTAGAACGTGCAAGAGTCGGTTTACAAAGAGTAGTATGACGGGTTAACCTTTGAAAGAGATATAAAAAGCGCTTGGAAATACAAAGGTTGATGTATATAATATTGGGAAGTTGACTTAACTATTACATATTTTATTACTTAAGACTAAAATGATACAAATCTTTTTTTTATTACTGCCATTTTTAAATGTCCAGCGTGCCCTTGTATCATGTTGTGTGAAAAAACGTATTTACAAGAATGCCATTACTTTTTCATGCCACGTCAGCCAAAAATCGTCGCCACGTAGGAATTCGCTAACGCGAATTAATGAAGTCAGCCGCAAAGCGTTACAAACTACGTTACAACTGAGTTATTCGTACGTTATGGCTGATTTAATTAACTTGGTTGACTTATGTGAAAAAGGCTGACTTACGTCTATAAGCCAACCCCATGTGAAGGCTGATTACCAAAAATCTGGCTGAATTATGTGATCTCGGCTGACTTAAAAACAAACATTACGGCTGACTTACACATCGACTGGCTGGGTTTTTGAAAAAACGGTTGAGATGTAGTTGAGAAACGGCTGAGTTATATTTTTGCATGCTGATTCAATGATCATCGGCGGACTGTGTTACTAAACTTTCGGCTGACTTAAGAGAGCTTGTAATGGCTGAGTTATCGTTTATCAAACGTAATAAGTTGGATAAACAGAAATTTCATTCCTATTACGGCTGACCTATTAGCGAAAGATTAATTACTAGAATAGCATTCACTTGACAACTGATTTAGGTGGCGATATGGCTGACTTATTGTTTCCTCGCGTATTGACGGCTGGGTATTAAGAAAAGATTAATTACTAGATTAACATTCACATTGTGGTTGATATACGTTTTGTGTTATGGCTGAGTTACGCTGGCTGAGTTACGCAAGCTGAGTTATGTATTCCTATGTCGGCTGACATATCGATTTGACATGTCATCATCCATGTCATTAGTTCTTAGTTGCCATGTCATAAAAAACGTTACAACAGTAAAAAAGGTTTATGTTACAAATGTTGTGTCTTATTCTTCATTATTCATCTTCTTTATCTATCTTTTTCATCTTATTCTTCATCTTGTTACATATTGTTTCCGGAAACTGGGTCTAAAAAAACATAGATCTAAAAGTTTTGAAAATCGAAAGACATCTTGCTGCTCCCTCTCTCATTGGATTCATCATCTTGGAGAAGAAGAAAAAGTCAAAGAGAGATAGATGAAAAAGGCAAGTCCCGTAAATTGTAAGAAAATGAGAGAGTTGAACAAAAAAAGTAAGAAAAGTAAAGAATATGAAGAAGATGATAAATTTGAAAGCCAAAAAAGCTTATAACGTGCTCAAGATTCATCATCTAAACTTAAATTGAATTTAGAAACCGAAAGATAAAGTAAAAAGACGAGTCTATATATTAGGAATCAAGAGACATATCACTCTCATAAACAACATAGATCTAAAATATCAAAAATCTGAGACAAATCTACTCCAGTAGTCTTCGTCTTCGATGGTGGTCGGTTACAAACCATGATTATAAGTCAGCCATAACTTTCCTATAATTCAGCCGTCAAGTGTAATTTGTTTCGCGACGTCTCATATTTTGGGCGGGAAAAATGTTTTTTTCCCGCCCAAAATACGAAACGTCGCGAAACAAATTACACTTAACGACTGGCTTATAGGAACGTTACGGCTGACTTATAAGTCATGGTTTAGGGTTTTTGCTATAATCAAAGGCTGAGTTGTGGTTACAATACGACTTTGTTATAACCATGTCGACAAAAAAAATTATAACAGACTCAAGATTCATCATCTAAACTTAAATTGAATTTAGAAACCTAAAGAGAAAGTAAAAAGATGAGTCTATATATTAGGAATCAAGAGACATATCACTCTCATAAACAACATAGATCTAAAAAAATCAAAAATCTGAGACAGATCTACTCCAGTAGTCTTCGTTCGATGGTGGTCGGTTACAAACCATGATTATAAGTCAGACATAACGTTCCTATAAGTCAGCCGTCAAGTGTAATTTGTTTCGCGACGTCTCATATTTTGGGCGGAAAAATGTTTTTTTCCCGCCCAAAATACGAAACGTCGCGAAACAAATTACACTTGACGGCTGGCTTATAGGAACGTTACGGCTGACTTATAAGTCATGGTTTAGGTTTTTGCTATGATCAAAGGCTGAGTTGTGGTTACAATACGACTTTGTTATAACCATGTCGACAAAAAAAAATTATAACAGACTCAAGATTCATCATCTAAACTTAAATTGAATTTAGAAACCTAAAGAGAAAGTAAAAAGACGAGTCTATATATTAGGAATCAAGAGACATATCACTCTCATAAACAACATAGATCTAAAAAAATCAAAAATCTGAGACAGATCTACTCCAGTAGTCTTCGATGGTGGTCGGCTACAAACCATGATTATAAGTCAGACATAACGTTCCTATAAGTCAGCCGTCAAGTGTAATTTGTTTCGCGACGTCTTATATTTTGGGCGGGAAAAATGATTTTTCCCGCCCAAAATACGAAACGTTGCGAAACAAATTACACTTGACGACTGGCTTATAGGAACGTTACGGCTGACTTATAAATCATGGTTTAGGGTTTTTGCTATAATCAAATGCTGAGTTGTGGTTATAATACAACTTTGTTATAACCATGTCGACCAAAAAAAGCTTATAACAGGCTCAAGATTCATCATCCAAACTTAAATTGAATTTAAAAACCGAAAGAGAAAGTAAAAAGACGAGTCTATATATTAGGAATCAAGAGACAAATCACTCTCATAAACAACATAGATCTAAAAAAATCAAAAATTTGAGATAGATCTACTCCATTAGTCTTCGTCTTTGATGGTGGTCGGTTACAAACCATGATTATAAGTCAGCCGTAACGTTCCTATAAGTCATCCATCAAGTGTATTTTTTTTTGCCTTCGTCTTCGTTTTCGATGGTGATCGGTTAGAGAAGAAGCTTTGTCTCCTCCAGTGTCTTGTATGGTGATCCGACATCCTACTGCTCCCTCCCTCATCGGATTCGTCGGTTTTGCAGAAGAAGAAATGTCAAAGAGAGAGAGAGAGAGATGAAAAGGCTAAGTCCTATCAATTGTAAGAAAAAGAGAAAATATTTTTTGGCCTTTAGATTTTATTTAATCAATGGCCATTAATTGTGATCCTTGAAAAAAAAGATTAGCCAATGAGAAAGAAGGTTTTGGATAGACAAAAAGATAATTTTGAACCCTTAGATTAAAATCAATCAATGGTTATGAAAAAAATAATATAAATTATAATATAGTTTTATCAATTTGATTTTAAAATAACTTAAATTTTAAAAATATAGTTACAGATTTAAATCAAGATTTAAAATGGAATATTTAAGGATTAGAGATTAAATTTTTAAAATGATTAAATTTGAATTTAACTCTAAACTATAAGCCTAAACTCTAAACCTAAACCTTAAACTTTAAATAATAATAAATTTAAATAATAAAAAATATCAGATTTAATGTTCAAAAGATAAACTTTATAATTTTTATATCTTTATAGTTCTATAATTTAGAATTTGAGGTTTAGATTTAAGAAATGATTACAGTTAGAGTCTTGTGAGTAAGAATTGTATAAGTAATTGTAAGAGAACATATATCTCAAGATCCAGTTAAAGTCTCAACTTGAAAATTCAAGAAACTATACACATTTTAGTTGATTTATATTCACTTGATATTGATAAGATGATCTTTAATATAACTATTTAAAGTACTTGAATTCAAATTTTTGATTTTAGGATATATTTGAGGTATGACTGAGTTATATAAACGACATGACTAAGTTATCAAAACGACACGGCTGAGTTATATAAACATTTCTGATTTGATGATATATTTGAGGTATGACTGAGTTATTTAAATGACATGGCTGAGATATATAAACGACACAGTTAAGTTGTATAAACATAGCATAAGTCAAATCTAAAATACACGGTTGAGGTATGTTTTTCACAGAGAAACAAGAAAATACTGGTTTTCTGCACCATTCCGGTGATAACTCCTCCATGTCTCCAAGTTTCACTGAACTTCCTTGCCTCGTCTTTGCCAAATTCATCACTTCTTTATGTCTCCTTTATTATCTTCTTGTTCAAGCTTCTCTTTCACTCAGATCTGGAAAAAAAGATTATCGAAATATGGGTATCAAATCACAAACAAACTTAAATAAATACACCCCACAATTGTCAATTTGGGTGTTTTTAAAATGTATTTGCTTTTTCTCCTCAGAATGCACATTTCTTATACCTAGATTTTTGGAGATTCGCAGGAAGTAACTCAGCCACAACTGCATATATAACTCAGTCGTAAAATAAAAGTAACTCAGCCACAACTGCATATATAACTCAGTCGTAAAATAAAAGTAACTCAGCCACAACATAAATAAAACTCAGCCACAAACTCGAAAAACTCAGCAGAGAAAATGATTTTGGGCGATTGCAGCGAAGAAGATTTCGTAGAAACGCTTGTGGAGAAGACAATTTCGGTGAAGACGATATCGGGATAGACAGTTCGAGAATTTTAGATGATAAGCAACAATGTCAACATAAAATCGCACTCTGTCACAACTCAAATCAAACTCAGTCGCAACATATATCAAACTCAATCACAGTATATATCAAACTCAGTTGAAACTTACCAGAGAAGACTTTTGCGGAGAAGACGTTTTCGGAGTAGACGATTTCCGAGAAGACGATGACCATATTTCTTCTCGACCGTTTTCGGAAAAAAATGCTAGACTTGAGGAGACGAGTTCACGGAAGAGAGAACAACGACAGAATGAAAAACTCTCTCTAGGGTTTGAAGAATTCGACTTTGGAACAGGGAGTTGGATTTTTTTTCTTATTTAGAACAAATTAATGAATGTATTGGTAAGTGTAAAACATTAATGACATGAAATACGTATAAGGTGAGGTGGAATACGGTTAAGGTGACGTGGAATACGGTTTGGGTGACATGGCATTCTTAGTTAAAAGTATAGGCAAACTAAGGAAGAATATTTATTGTAATTTACTAGGGTCAAAAAACATTCTAGTAATTTTTAGAAAATGTATGCTATTCTAATAATATTCCAATTTTTCTATGCTATTCTAGTCATTCTCTCTATAATATTTACTAAACTGGCATAATAGAATATTTAAACTGATCTTATTGATTTTGTTTAGGTTACTAACAGTGTGTTGGTGCCAACTGTTGGTGAGGAAAGTATTCTGGCTCGTATCATTGATGAGGAGCGAGAGTATCATCATGAGGGAAGCATAAGTGAGAGCTGGAACTACTGGCTAAATTTTAAAGCAGAAGAATTTTTTTTGGAAAGAACTATATGAGTTGAATGTTGCTGAATGAGTGTTTACAAGGAAGAAAGACAACGAAAAGGTGATGTTTGTAGAAGGATCATCTTATAATCTTGGTTTGGAGTTGAGTTTGAAAGGTGTGGAAGAGAGAATTTTGGCGTCTGTGGGAGAAGAATTTTTTGGACTTAAATCAACGGTGGATACAAAGCTGGATACTATAGGCTTGAGGATGAGTGAACTTGAGAAGAACCAGCAACTTTTGAGAATAAGGACTAAGAAAATAGAAGATAGGTTAACTTCTATTGAGAGCAAGGGAAATGCGGAGAAGAATTATAGTGAATATATGGATTTTGGACAATGGGATAATAGGGATTGTGGTAGAGCTGAAGGGAAGAATAAAGAGAATGTTGAAGCAAGGAAGGAAAATAGTGAGAATGTTGAGGCTGAAAAACATGGTAAGAATTCTGAGGATTCGGTTGGGGCTGATGAAGACAAAGAAAGCAGTGACAATATTGAGCGAGAGGCTGAGAGGAGGAGAGTAGAGGTGGATGAAGCGTGGAGGAGAATTCTTTCAGAATCTGACAATGATGAAGATGTGGAGAAAAAGAAAGAGATTGATGAGAAAGTTGAAGAAAACGTGAAGGAAACTGAGGCTGAAAGGAAATACGCAGAGATCAATGAGGCTCGGGTTGAGGCAGAGATCAATGAAGCTCGAGTTGAGGCAGAGATCAATGAAGGGAAAGAGATTGGAGAAAAATTAAAGGACGCTAAGAAGCTAGAGAAAGAGGTTGAGAAAGAACCCGAGGATCAGACAGATAGAATCGATGGAACTCCTGCATGAACTGCATTGGATCTAACAATGATTTTTGAAAATTTTCTCCACATCTGTTCGCTAGAAGACTTCCGTGTAAGTTTTCTACAACGAGAAGACATATATGGAAAGCTTATGTTCAATGCAAGGGTAATTATGCAATGGAATTTATGTGTGTGTTTTTAGAGACTTCACTAGAAGTTTTCCAACTTTTCTTTGTTAACAAAAAAATCTGAAAAATACCATAGAAGACTTCCCGATAAGTCGTCCAGAACAAACATGTTAGATTTACAATTGACCGGATTGTGTCAGAAATTTGACTTTCTCTAGACTACTTACAAAGAAGTCTTCCTTCAGAAAACTTTCATGTAAGTGTTCCGAACTCGCGGTGGAAGTGTTCACATTTTCGGTGTAAGTCATCTCATGTTACTTTTTCAATTGAAAAAGAAAACTTAAATATTTAATTTTAACTAGACGACTTCTACGTAAGCCTTCCGGTGGACGACTTAGAAGTAAGTCTTCCAGGATTTTATTCTTAGATTCTGGTCAAACTTTGGTTATCACAGAAGAATTCTATGTAAGTTGTCTAACAGAAGACTTACATGGAAGTCATCGAATTAAAATAAAATATTTAAGTTTTATTTTTCAACTGCAAAGTAACCCGAAATGACTTACATAGAAATCGACTAGTTAAATTATATATTTATGTTTTTTTCTGGTGGAAGATTTCCATGTAAGTCTTTTAAAAAAAGTCAAATTTCTGACACAGTTTGGTCAATTGTAATACTAACTTGTTTATCCTAGAAGACTTACCGGAAAGTCTTTTCTGGTATTTTCAAGATTTTTTCAAAAATAAAAGTAAGCCAAGATTTACAAAGATAAACTTTCAAATAAGTCTAATGTAGAGTAGACTTCTCTGGAAGTTTTCCTTTGTAAGCTTTCAATTGCAAAAAATATCTAAATGGAACATTTCCTAGAATTCTTTTGGACGACTTCTTCTACGTTAATCTTTGATAAACATTCATTTTCTCGAAAAATATAATGACTTTGAAACATTTCTTGTTAATTATGTATATTAGTTGATATTGGGACTCATGAATGAAATCGAGAACTTAATGAGTTTTAATTATGAGGCTATCAACATTCATGTTTATTAATGGTTCTAGCTAATACGAGAAGACTTGTAAAGTAACTTTAAGATATGTTTATTTAACTTTAAAAAATGTTATGTAACTTCAAGAATATAAATTCATATGGTTCAATGTGTCTTCTTAAATTATAAGATATACTTTTTAACTTTTCTGAAATTTAAAATTTTAATTTTCATTTAAAATTTAGATTTCCCGCTTAAACATTACTTTCCCGCTTATATTTTAAGTTCCGCTTAAATTTTAAATGAAAGACTTCCTAGAATTCTAGAAGTCTTCTGGACGATCTCTGTGGAAGTTTTCTACGTCAATGTTTAATAAACTTTCATTTTCTCTAAAACTATAATGACTTTTTAACATTTTCTTGTTAATTCATGTATTTAGCCGATATTGGGGCACCTAAATTAAATTCAGAAATAAATAGGTTTTAATTATAAAGTTACCAACATTCATCTTTATTAATGTTTCTAGCTAATTCGAGAAAACTTCTGTGGAATTTTTCTACGTTAGTTTTTGTAAATTTTAAAGTAACTTTAAGATATATTTTTAAAACCCTCAAAAGTGTTAAGTAATTTCAAAAATATCAAGTCATATAGTTTAATGTGTCTTCTTAGATCATAAGATATACTTCTTAACTTTCATGAAATTTAAAATTTCAATTTTCATTTAAAATTTGAGTTTTCCGCTTAAATTTGATTTTCCTGCCTAAATTTCCCACTTATATTCTTATTAATTCATATATATTAGTTGATGTTGAAACTCCTGAATGAAATTCAAAACTTAATTACAAAAGAATCCACAACTAAAAGAGGACACTTACAAATCACAAAGCAATCCACAAACAAAACTATTACACTTGGAATTAGAAATCATTCCTCCACACAGATAAGTTTGGACTCCACTTGACATACACATCATAAACTTAGAAGACCCTATGGAAGACTTCCAGGTAGACTTCGCATGCATGAAAAGTCTTCCTGGAAGTCTTCCATGAATTCTACCTCAAACTTGAAACTTCCATCTACTTCAACGCATTCAATTTTTTCAGAGATGATTGGACAGCTCCTCTACTTTGATAGCTCAAAATATGAAATTAAATCAATGATTCAGAACATAATTCGGGGAAAAATAAGAGTTTTAAGCAACAAAGAGTTACAAAATGAAGAAAAACACTTAGATCTGTTATGAGAGAGAGACATAGGAGAATACTCCGCCAGAAGACTTCCAAAAAGTCTTCTAGTCCTTATAATGTTAGAAGACTTCCTAGAAAACTTTCTTAGATGTCTTTCAAGTCTGTCTCAGATCTGAAAAACATGCGTATCCAAAAACATTCAAATAGCTTCAAAACATAAAAAACTCCAAAAATAAGGTAAGAACTTCAAAAAGAGTTTTTAAAAAATAAGAGTTTTAAGCAACAAGAGGTTACCAAATGAAGAAAAGTAAAAAATGGAGGCTTACCAAAACGCTCAGTTCTATTATGAAACAGAAGAAATGGGAGAAGACTATTTCAGAAGACTTCCTGGAAGTCTTGTAGTCGATTAATTGTTAGAAGACTTTCGAGAAGACGTCCCTAAAAGTTTTCCAAGTCTGTTTTAGATCTGAAAAACCTGCATATCCAAAAACATTCAAATGGCTTCAAAAAATAGAAAAGCTTCAAAAATAAGGTAAGAGCTTAAAACAAAAAAAAATCAAAAGATAAGATTTTTAAGCAACAAGGAGTTACCGAGTTAAAAAATATATGATTTATAGATATACTTGTAAAAAAGTGGAAGATGAGAACCATGTTATGAAAAACTTGAAAAAAAACAATCATTGAGAAAAACGTGAGATAAAAATGAAAAATGGATATAAATTTTGGTGTTTTTAAGTTCAAATAGATTAGAGAGAGCTTGAAGAGCTTTAAAATGAGAAACATTACATTTTTGTTGTAGCCATTTGAGAAGAAGAGAGATAATGTGTATTTTTTATTTATATAAGAAGACAAAAATTCCCATAAGGTTAAATATTTTTGATTCAAAAGACTTTCAAGTAAATCTAATAGTGAAAAACTTTTTAGAGACTTACTTGAAAGTCTTCTAAACCCTAAATTTACTATTTGCGAAAAGACTTTTTCATAAGTCGTCCGATGTAAATATTATTCATCAGACGACTTCCTGAAAATCGTCTAGACCCTAACTATAAACCATGTACTTAATTAATTAACTAATTAATCTGAAGGTGTTTAATCTTGCGGGCGAGTGAAGGTGTTTAATCTGAATATGCGGTAAAAAATTGTTTTTTCTTGAAAAGTTTTTTCCGATTATTTTAATGCGTAAAATCCTTCAACTTTTGTTTCTTCTATAAATATAGTGTCCCGTTTCTCATTCTCTCCTCACTCTCTCATTTTCTCAAGTTCGCTTTGCATTTTCTCTTAGAATTTTTTTCCTTACGCCGAAATGTCTTCTTTCAGCAACCTTCAGAGGAGCGGTGATTTCGAGATGAGCAACACTGCTGGTGCAAATTTGCCTGATCTTCCTACCACTGGAGCCGTCCCAGCTTATATTACGGAATTTCTTTATATCTGAAACGATTTGGCTCGCCATGAGGCCGAGGAGACGGTGAACCATGCACGAGGCATGCCTCCGAGATCTATGGCTCCACCCGATACATTGACTCCCGAGGTTCCACCGGTGTGCGAAGCTGTTCCAAACGGAGGGAAGATTAACGTGCATGCGTTGGCATCCGAGCTTCATACGACCCGGTCCAGGTCGTCGATGTGGAGCCAGTTCAGGAATTAATGCCTCTTCCAGTCAAGAGGGCCATCGTCATGGGGTTGCATGCGCTTAGCGCGATTCTGGCTCCTACGCCGAAGGGTCGTAAGAGACCTTGCGCTAATCCTGACGCGGCCAAGAAGAGGAGGTGTACCAAGGAGCCTAAGACTGACTCTCTCCCTACGACGGTGTCCAGACATCGTGGTAAGGTGTGTTTTGGAAAAATCTTCTTCCTTTTTCGTCTCTCTTTTCTTTCCGTGCATCGACTGATTTTTGACCGCCTCTTTTCCCTTGTTTCCCAGTTTGTCTCATTGATCGATGGGATAATCCGTGAGTGTGGGTCGGAAGCCGGCCTTCTTTCTAATGAATTGGCGGAGTCGCGAGAGAAGTCGTCGCAGTTTGAAGGAAGGTTGAAGGTTATCAAGGATTCCCATTCCCTTGAGATAGCTCAGTTCGAGTCTCGGGTTGGTGAGATGGAGCAGGATCTAAGGAAGACCACTAGCTCTTTGCTTAAAGTGAAAATGGTTAATTCTTCAGAATTGAGCTGACTAAAGCGTAAGATCACGAGTGGGGAGGAATCGGCAGTCTACGCGATCGACGAGGCCAAGGAGGTCGTTGACTCCCTTGATTCATTGGTGGTCTTCCACTTCAGGGACTTGGCCTTGGCAAGCGTCGAGGGAGGGATGCAACAGGTCCAGTTGTTTCACGGTGATGCGCCTCCGTCCCCGCGAACCGAGGAGGCCAAACTTTCTGCTTGCAGAGCAGAGTTAGTGGATGCAGATGGAGACTTCGGCCTGATCCTCGCAGGCCTGAAATCCGAGTGTATCCCCTCACTTTTCTCGGGTGACGCCGACGGTAAGGGTCCTACAGGCAAGGAAGGTGCAGGCGAGGCGGTTCCGAGTACGGAAGGGGTGATTGGTAAAGGTGAGGCTCCGCGTGTGGAGGACTATTTAGTTCGCAGTCTCGTATGAGACTTTGTTTATTTTAATATTATTTGTTTGTATTTTGATCCGGCCGAGTGTGGCTATGTTTTTATCTCGAGACTGGCCGCTTGTGGCTTTGAATCACAGTCGCTGCTGCGACTTTTTCTTTTTAAATGAACTTTGTCCTTGTTTCCAAGGTTTTATCGAGCATTGTTATGGGCAAATGAGTTTGAATAGATTTTGATTTTAAGTATAGAGGGCAGGATACGAGTTGTCATCTCGCTCTCAACTCTTTTGCTTATCGTCTTATTCACTGCTTGTTCGGGATGTTTGAAAAGTTTTCCAAAGTTTCGAGAGCGATTAGATATGGGCGAATAGACATGCTTTTAGGATCTCGTATCTTTTTGATATCATGCCTTGAGACGTTAAAGACCAGGGTGCTGGGTTTAGGGCAAGATTTAGGTCTAATCACGGTTCTAGGGGGTGCAATGACTACTCCGACTTACGTTTCCCGTATCGTTTTCGACCTGATTCTGTCCCGCTTTAGAGTCCACGTTATGATATCGGCTTAAGTGAGTCGTATGGTAGGAATCGAACATCTCTTCGGGGACAATTTTTAAGCCTCCCGAAAGTGTTGACCAAAATTTTGGATTTCTTTTATAACGCTATTACCCTTGTGTAGGGTGTTCGAGAGCTATCTCTACGAGATGACTTAGTCTGTTTAGGAAGTTAAGAGTTCGTTGTGATCAGCAAACAAACTTATTGGTGGATATTACCGTTTTTGATTCTTCGCGAAGGATACGTGTTACGAAGGTGTGCCTATTTTATTGTCGTAGATGGACTGTTCTTAGCGTGAGTATTCAATTTCGGAAAGCTTTTACGAAAAAGAAAGGAGTCCTTCGAGCGTTAGCGAGTTCTCGCTACATCGAAGGTTGATTTTTTTTTGCATCGATTTTTTGGAGCGAGTTGCGGAATCGTGGGAGTTTTTCCGATGTATCATTTCAAAAAATTTTGAAAATACCGAAAGTGAATAGTTTTGAGTTTTTGGGAGTATACGAGTATACGTATACGTACTCACTCCCCCCCCCTTTTTTGATGAGGGGGGACAGTTAAGCTCGTTTTACGACAAACTGTCTACGTACCCTTTTCAGGGATCAAGCCGTCTCGTAGTTCAGTTCTAAACATTGTTTACTTCTAGTATTTCTTGAGCTCCATTGCATTCCAAATTCTCAGAATTTTGATATCCTACATATTCGCGATTTCGTACGAGTTTGGTCGGATGACTTTTATTACTTTGTAAGGACCTTCCCAGTTTGCCCCGAGTTTTCCAACGTTCCGTTTGGCGTTGTTCTGGAAAACTTTTTGAAGGACTAGGTCACCTTCTTTGAAACTACAGCTGGGTACGTTAGCGTTATAGTACTCTGCGGCCGCCTGTTGATAATTTTGGTTCGTATAAGGGCCTGATCCCGGCGTTTGTTGATCAGGTCGAGCTCGTCGAGCAGCATCAGATTGTTTGACTCTTCTCGTTCTGGGAGTAACATTCTGCGTACTCCGGGAAATTCGACCTCCACTTGGATCATGCATTCTGCTCCGTACGAGGGTGAACGGGGTTTCTCCCGCTGCACTTCTAAGAGTTGTGCGATGCGACCATAGGACTCCCTCAAGTTCTTCGGCCCATCTACCCTTCTTGTTTTCCAAACGATTTTTTAGTCGAACAAGGATGGTTTTGTTAGTAGTTTCGGCTTGGCAATTGCATTGAGGGTATCTAGGGGCTGATTTTGTTAGTCGTATCTTCCATTTTTTGCAGAACGCCTCGAATCTGGTCAAAATGAATTGAGACCCATTGTCTGTTACGATTTCAAATGGGACTATGTGCCTACAAACAATTTTTTTCCCTACGAAGCTTTCAACTTCGGCATCCTTAATGCTTGTGTAGGAGTCTGCCTCCACCCATTTTGAGAAGAAGTCCGTCAAAACAAGCAAGAATCTTTTTTTGGTTCGACCTATGCATTGGTCCGACTATATCCATCGACCATCGCATGAATGGGTATGGTTCCGAGATTGATTAGAATACCTCTGCTGGTTGATGGATAGTTGGGGCGTGCCTTTGGCACTTTTTGCATTTTCGCGCAAAGTTCTCGCAATCTTTGATCATTGTTGGGTAATAGTGTCCGTGGCGTTTGATTTTGACTGCGAGAGATCTTTCGCCATAATGATTTCCACATGACCCAGAATGGACCTCTTCCATTATCTTTCGTGCCTTTTCTCCTTCTACGCAGGTCATGAGTGGCCCTAAAAATCTCCACTTGTATAGTTCTTCGTCAACCAAGACGTATCGCGCGGCTTGGGTTTTAATCTTTCGGGCAGCCCATTTTTCGGCCGAGAGCTTTCCGTCGGCAATATAAGCAAGGATTGTCTTCGTCCAAGGTTCATTGAATCTGTATTCTATCCGCCCAGACTCTTGTGTGGCTTGGTCATCGACTTCGTTGGTATCACCGTCGGGAGAGTCGATCAGGTTTATGACAATGGGTGGTCCGATGCTAGGATGTTCTATGAACTCTACAGGAATCACCATGCATAACTCTGGATCCGAACCGGATGCTAGGGCGGCCAGAGCGTCGGCCTGAGCGTTTTTGGCTCTCGGGACCCGAGTGAGCGCAAACTGGTCAAAATTTTAAGCTAAATCTCGAACGAGTTTTATGTATGCGTCCATTCTTTCGTCTCTTTCTTCGTATTCCCCCACTGAATTGGCTTGCCACAAATCGGGAGTCACAGTAGGTGTGAATGTTGCGTATTTTTAAGTCGTATTCCAATCGTAATCTTGCGATCAGGGCTTCGACTCAGCTTTGTTGTTTGAGGCGTGGAAGATTAGTCGGAATGATTGTTCCAGTACTTCCCCCGTTGGTGACATGAGTCGGATTCCGATCCTAGAACCCTGCTTGGATGAGGATCCATCGACGTGGAGGGTCCAGGTCGATTCGGGTCTCGATTGGCTGTGCATCCCTCATGGAGTTCCACTAAGAAATCAGCGAGTAGTTGTGACTTTGCGCAGGTTTTCGCTCGATACTCGATGTCGTACTCGCTTGGTTCGATTGCCCATTCTGCAAATCTCCCATATTGACTAGGACTATGCAAGATAGCCCGCAGTGGAAATGATGTGAGCACTGCAATTGTATGCGACTGGAAGTATGGCCTTAGCTTTCGTGCTGACACCACCACTGCAAGTTCCAGTTTTTCCTTCATCGGATAGCGCGTCTCTGCGTCAAGCAAATTTTTGCTTACGTAGAAAATAGGCTTTTGCTCGCCGCGTTCTTCTCAGATAAGGACGCCGCTTACTGTCGTGGTTTATACTGCGATGTACAAGAACAGCGATTCTCCTTCTACAGGTTTTGCGAGTACCAGGGGAGTGGCCAAGTAGTCCTTCAGCTGTTGGAAAGCCTCTTTGCATTCCTTGGTCCATTCGAATCTCTTGTTCCCCTTTAGGTGTCGTAGAAGGGCAAACATTTGTCCGTCGATCGTGAGATAAACCTTTTTTAGTGCTGCCACCCTACCGGTCAATCTTTGTACTTCTCGTTTCATTTTTGGAGATGCCATTTTGATCAGCGCGGTAATTTGTTTCGGGTTAGCTTCGATCCCACGGTAGGTCACAAGATAACCTAGGAATTTTCCTGATGCTACTGCAAACTTGCTCACGGGATTCAGTTTCATATTGTGGAGGTTTAGCCTTTCAAAGCATTCTCGGAGGTGGGTGATATGATCTTGTTCTTCAACGGATTTTACGAGCATATCGTCGATGTACACCTCCATTATTTTTTGAGCTGTTCTAAGAACATACGATTGACGAGTCGTTGATAAGATGCGCCAGCATTCTTCAGACTGAATGGCATTACCTTGTAACAGTAAGTGTCGTAATCAGTTATGAATGCGGTCTTCTCTTGATCGTCGGGATTCATTCTAATCTGATTATACCCAAAGAAGGCATCCGTAAAGGACAGGAGTTTGTTCCTTGCCATTGCTTTGACTAAGCGGTCAATATGTGGCAGAGGAAAGCTATCCTTTGGGCATGCTTTATTGAGATCAGTGAAATCAACGCAGACTATCCATTTCATGTTCTTCTTTTTTACAACTACTGGGTTAGCGAGCCAATCGGGATACCTTACCTCTGTTATGGACCAGACTTTGAGGAGTTTTTCGACCTCGACGATGACCGCTTCAGCGTGTTCTGGTCCCAACTTTCGTCTCTTTTGTTTGATGGGCTTGAAAGACGGGTCAACGTTGAGCTCGTGACACATGACGTTGATGTGAATCCGTGGCATATCTTATGCGGCCCATGGGAATGTTTGAGAGTTCTCCTTCAGACAAGCTACAAGCTCGATTTTCAGATATTCGCTCAAGTTCGCACCGATCTCTACACAACGATCTGGGAGTGCTTCCTCTAAACATACTGAGATAATTGACTCACAGGTTGGTTCTTGTTTCCCATCCAAAGCTTTGGCTGCTCACAACTGCCAAAAGATTTCAGTATCGTCCTTTTCTGGTGTGTTGTCAACGGTAGACAAATTCTTTTTCTTTTTAGGCGGAAATTCAACTAACGGGTTCTTCCTTTTCAACTATGCAGCAAAGCAAACTCGCGAGATCCTACGATCTGCCCAAATGGTCTTGATTCCGCGAGGGGTCGGGAACTTGAGGCACATATGGTATGTCAACGGGATTGCTTGAATTGAGTTCAACCATGGGGTACCTAAGATTGCGTCTTAGGATATGGGTCGATCGATGACCAGGAACTCCACAACTTTCGACAAGCTACCGGCTTTTACCGAGAGGTCGATCGTACTGAGAGTCATGGTAGCTTCCGCCGAAAGCCCTACTATCAGTTTTGGATCTTCCGCGATTTTTGATAAGTCGCCTTCCATTCGTTCGAGTGTATCTTTGAAGACGATGTTGGCTGAGCTTCCAGTGTCGACTAATATCCTCGTGACATCGATACTCTTAACTATCAGCTTAATGACAAAGAGATCATTGAAAGGTTTGACTGGGTTGTTCGTTGCTCTTTCCTTGAAATAGATGACACCGATGTCCGTTTCGTTAGGCATATTATGTCTCAACCGTTCGTTGGTTTTCGAGATAGATAATCTGAGGCCCCCTCCTTCTAGCGCCAAACTGTGGGAACTGAATCACAGTATCGATTTTCGTTGAATTAGGAACGTGGGGTAAATCCTAGTTTCCCAGAGATCTCGGATATCTGCTAAACCACATGCCAATCAATCAGATTACGAAGTAAGAATAGAAAAATAAAGTAAGAATTGAAAAGAGAGCAAATAGATGTCTTATTCTGAATTTGCGTATGAGCGTTTACAAAAAGATAGGAGCTTGGCTATGAGAGCTGTCCGCGAGATTCCTAATTCTAACAACCTAAGACTGCAAAATCCTAGTTGAGCCGCAACTTGAATAACAAAAACAGAAAGTTGCGTAAATGCTCTAAGTGCTATGTTTGCTCTGAGTGGAGATTTCTGTCTCTCCCTTGCATCATCACCCTCGAAGTCCTTATATACTCCTCTAGAGAAGGTTTACTCGTTCCCCTTCTGCCTTGTTCGAATTTATTGCCTCGCGAAAATATTCCTTTTTTCCTCAATCTTAATGATTATCTTTGGAAACTTAACATTTATCCTCCGATCTTGACATTTATCTTCCGAACTTAACATTTTCCTTTCCTATAAAATAAAATATAAACCGTCACAAAGTTTGGGCTCAATTTCGGATAAAATCGCGAGTGGGCTTTTAGCAGAGTTTTAGATCTTTTCGGTCCGTCTTTTGACTTAAGCGTTTTTACAATTTTATCGAGAGAGCATTTCTAAGACGACGTTGTCCGAAAGTTAGGATATTTCGTATGGGGCGTGCAACTCCAGGTGTTTATTTAATCGTTACCGTCTCATACGATTGACTCGATCCTTTCTCGAGAAAAAAAAAGTTCTTTCAGTAAAGTTCCAATGTCAAATCCGATCGAGACGAAAGAAAGATAAGTTCGATCAAGTTTTGAAAGAGGGAGTTACGAGGACGAAGTGAAAATGGATTGATTGATCCGACACGCTAAACGGGCGAGTTGGGCTTATCCAACTCGCCGAATGGGTGAGTTGGTCGTCTTGATCCACCCATCTCGCCCGTTTGGCGAGTTGGGCTTGTCCAACTCGCTGAACGGGTGAGTTGGTTGAGCCATGCCGTCCAACTCACCCATTTGGCGAGTTGGTCGGCCTGCATTATCCAACTCACCCTTTCGACGAATTGGACTGCTTGGTTGGTTTAGTGTTCCTTTCTTTCGAGTTTTTGGCTCGGAAACTTCCGTTGAGATGGTATCGAGACAGCATTTGTGTGGAAATACAATTTTTAGATGCTGATTTTGAGTGTACCGTTTTTGACCCCAACAGGTCTAAAATACGATCAAGCCCACTTACGATTTTAGACAAGAATGAACCTGGTTGCAATGACGGTGTACCAGATTTTCGCAAAGGATAAATGCAAAAGAAGATAATTCTCAATTCTGAGGATAATTATGAAAAGTCGAGAAGATAACCAAGATTTTCACGGAAAATAAACTCGAATCGGGGGCAGAAAAGGAAAGACGATCGATCTAGGAGACATAGATAAAGAAGAGCTAAGACAACAAGTGGGGGATCCGAAAATTAGGTTTTGGGAATTATTGTTAGCTTTAGGAGAACTTAGGGTCTAGGTAGCTAGACTAGAGAGTTCGATACTTATAACATTTTACTATTTTGTTTCTTCTGTTCTCCACTGTTGACGAATTTCCGTCCATCTTGTTCTCGGTGAATCTCTGTAATTTTACTTGTCTTAATCAATAAAACGCTTTTGTGCAATCTCTTTTGGATATCTTGTCATTGTCTCTCTTTCGTATTCGTGTGTTTATGCAGGGAATCTAGGACCTAAAAGAAAGTTAAGGTTTCTTGACTTTCCTCCGTCCACTAAAATTGATAGTGCGTATTTTAGATCCCACAAAACCCATAACTAGTTGTTGCGTTGAATTTTGCAACTATTGTTAGCACACCGTTATCCTCCCTTAGAGAAGTTTTTTGGGTTCTAGCTGCACGTTCTTTGGATCTGACGAGAATAAGTTTTTTCGTACCAAGTTACTAGGGTTATTAGTTTTTGAGAGGATACATTTAGTGTCTCTTCTAGCTCCAAAATGCAAGGTTACGATTGTGCAAGTGATTCGTACTCAGCTCAACGGAATGATATGAGGAAGGAGACACTTCAATGTGTTGATTTCTTCTACTCTAGTTGTTGATAAAATATCAACCAGAAGATCCTACCTTTAGTATAGGCCAGTATATGTCGTTAATGTCTTAATAACAACATGGGAGATGGATCATATGGCAGGAATTGCCTTTCCATAGTATGACGGCATGGTTATCCTTCTCCAGTTTATGGTTCCTGCTTCCAAGGCGTGTCACCATGGCAGTGTTTGTATTTATAAATGCATCCTTCAGGAGGGATTGCCTACATACCTTTCAATGGGGGATCAAGTCATTTGTAGTTCATATTGATGGGACATAGCCTAGGCAGGCAGCACATAATTTTGTTGGCACGTCGCCTTTGGAGTACATGGCTATGTAGTTGATAGTAATCATCTGGTCTAGAGGGCAGATAGCCGGACCAGATGGTAGACTAGGTGATATGCTTCAGTGAGCATGTTATGTTCTGGCTAATGGACATGATATTGGGTCATGAACCGGTGAGTAGACTTGTAGACGTGTTGCAGTGAGCATAAAACTTGGTTTGTTTGATAGTAATTATGACGATATATCTGTCATAGGCATATCGGTGAAGGTGATCTTCTAAATCAATTCCTACATTTCCAGCTATTGAATCGAAGTGTTCTTCAGTTAGAAAAATTAGAATCTTTTTTTGGGTTAGAAACCCTCAGTATATAGTAAAAGTCGGGCCCCTTTCTTATGATATGGAAATATTCATCATAACTTTAGATGATAGAATATTCTCATTTATCTTGAAGGTGCCCATAAATATTATAACACTTCTATTTTCTCTTAGATTTAGGTAGACTGGACTATCGTAAAATAACTGAATGTTCATATTTATTTAGAAGTTTTTCTCTTTATCGAGAGATAGGAAAAGATCATCCGATTCAACAGCTGAAAACCAGAACCAATAAACCCGTACGCAGAAGCTGTTGCTCCTAGATTAATTTTCCCCAACAACGAACAAATCCAGATTTGAAACAGACGCTAAATATGGTTAAAGGGTCTTGACTTCAACGTCTCAACTCTATTTTGATTAATATAGCATTTTAAATCACAATCTATCTTATTTGAAGAGAGGAATACTAGTCATACATATCAGCTCCAGAAGGTCCAGTGCCGTGCCTAGACATTTTGGGGTCTAAATGTATTATTTTTATTTTATTTTAATTTTACATATTATTATATGAGATTTGAATTTTAAGAAAATAGACTTTTTAGAATGTACTCAACATCTTTAAAAAATAGTTGATATATATATATATGATAAATTAAAATTTATAAACTGTAAATGTATTGATTTATCTAACATTGTAATGTATATAACAAATCAGTTAATAACATTTTGTGAAGAACCAAAAAAACTTATACAAAGCAATAAATGAATATTTTACATTTGAAACTAGAAAGCTAGGGACTAAGATAGAAAATAGACCACCACTACTAAATTTATAGAAAACTATTATCAAATATAAACCATAATAAGATACGTAAGTATCGTGTCTCTCAAATCCTATCCAAAACACGAATATGCACTTTTACTTCGTCATGGTTTAGATTACTACGGTAAAAATTTTAGAGATCGAGGTTAATGTTTCACAGGAGTATATGCTTATATCCATATCCAGCCCTGCAAATTCTATTTTTCTTCTACCTTTAAATGTATTTTTTCTATTACTTCAATTCATTTCTAAATTATATTCACTTTATTAGATCCATAGATTAAAAATTTAAATATATATATATATAGTTATGATGTCATAAAAAAAGATAGTAAAATGTTTATCTACGATCAACCATCATCCTGATGTCACGTGTACGACTACAAAGCAATCGGAAGAGACTTTTGGTATATATTTATATCGTCAAATAAATATATATTTAGGACTTGGAGCTGCTACACCCTTAAAATTGGAAAATAAAAACCGGAAAAAGTCTCACAAAAAAAACCGGAAAAAGAATGTAAAACCAATAGCTAGACTCTCTCTTAAAAACTTAAACTTGGGAAATTGCATTGTATAACCTTCAAAAAAGTTATAATTAACTATCTATCTAAATAACCTAACTCACCAATACACAATTGCTTTTTTATAAAATATTGCTATATTGCCCTTGTGAATAACCGGGAAAACCTGGAAAAAAAAATAAAAAAAAATCAAGTATTATTATTGTGGAAAAGTTACTCGTGTCCTTTCGTGAATCACACCCTCCCAAATTTACTTTACCTTCTTCCATGATAGAAAATGAATTGTCTCCTTCAAAAATTTGGCCACCGCGTTTTCATTGCCTCCGTTCCCGGTGTTCTTTTCTTAACGACATCACCCCTTATAACCGTTCTTTACTGTACGGCCAATAAGCTTCTTGGAATCGGAAATCAACAAAGTATACGACACAAAGAACAACCCGATGTAAGTTCCGATTGACTCTTAATGTGTTTGACTTCTAATGGGTACAAAACGGTGAAACCCAGTTTGATGTTCAATTAAGTGTTCATGTTTTTATGGTTGTTACAATATATTGTTGAGTTTGTCTGATTTGTGTATTCCGCCGGTCTTAATGGCTCCGCTTGGTGTTGCATGTATGGTTAAAAAGGAGAACCCGGCGGAGTTGGTTGATTAAGTGTTTAATTTTGCTAGAAGACAAAACTCAATTTATATTCTATGTGAATATAGGTATTTTCTATTTCATTCTAAGTAGTGGGTTGTTTTCTATTGCACAGGGTTGTTCTAATATACGTTAATAAAATGTTGGTTTCCATTCTATTCTAAGTGCAGTGGACTATCTTTCTTTGTGTAAATGGAATAGACTTGTTTCTACTTCTGTCTATTCCATTTTACGTATGGTGTTGTTTTCTATGTAATAAGGTAGTGCTTGCTAGAATACAAAGTTATTTCTTACTTTATGCGAAATTTTTATTTTCTATTCCATTATAAGAGTTTGGTGTTTTCTGCTTGGACACCCAAGTATATTCAGACCTTGTTGTTTCTGTCTTTTTATGACTGGTTTATATAAAACTAACTTGATTATCCTCTTAGAATTTCACTCGGTGAGGAAGGAATTGAATGGTTTAGCTTTAATTGAAGAACATGCCGGTGCAACAGTAGAGAACATGCCGGCGCAGCAGTGGAGAATTATGCCATAGCAACTCTGGATATGTATAAGGCGGGTTTCCCAACCGAGGAAAAGTAACATATGTGTGCCTCTAGGCTTTGTAAATTGTTTATATTATGTGATGTGTTTCATTAATGTACTATGCTATTTATCATGTTCTATTCCATTTGATGGTTGAGAAAAAAATGTTATATTTTATTTAGAATAATAGTGTATTTAAGTGTTCTTACTCTTAATGTCAGCATAGAAACCTAAAAATTAGAAAAATATCTTTCATTATATTTAAGTGTTCTTACTCTATTAAATAGTTGGTGTTTTATACTATTTTCGTTATACAGAATGATACATCTACAACAATCATTTTGGAAGATACGATTACATATACTAGGTAAATTGAAACGACTTTAACTTTAACATTATAAAACTTTTTCCTCTCTTTTTGCAGCAATCAAAACATGTGTGATAAAAATATCTTCAACTTTTGATGCATTTTATAATGTGATTGTCATCACACCACAAAACGAATTACGTCACCTTCTATGTCACTTGTAACCGGTAACTTGTTCAGCTTAAGGGTAAAACCGGATGATTTGTGGAGTGAATGTCTGACATTAAATTATGTCAAAATCAATGTTACTTACTTAATTTACATTTGATTTATGGTTATTCCTCCTTAAATTTTTTTGAATAATTTTTCGTTCGCCTCCGGCGTGCGGTGGTTACTCACCACCACCAGAGGATGTAACACTCCCAGATTATCCTAGATATATGGTTGACCAACCGGCCAACAATCAAACAAGAATATGACCGATAGACTGACCAACACTCAGGATTAGAGATGAAATAAGCCAATCGGCAAGTCAACAATTAAACAAGAACATGACTGATCGTCAAACCCAACACCATGGTCCTGAGGCGCTATATGATGGGTTAAGGACAATCAGACCGGAGTTACAGAACTTACTCCGCAACTTAGACCAGTTCATCCACTAACTTGTCCCTGTAAATCAAGGACTAAAGTTTTGCAACCCGTACCAAGAGTTAACAGTTCCTTTAGATCAAGGCATAAGGCTTTTCATTCCATACCAAGACCTAATGTTATCTTAGACCGGACTAGTCAAATATCAGAGTACTCATGATGCGTATATAAAATAATTACTTTATTAATTGAAAAATTTTCATACATTAAAATAATTCAAGACTAGGCCCAGCTTAATAACAAATCGAGTCAACACAACACATATCAAAAACCGTTTACAAAAGCATGAAAATCTACTCTGGCGGTCCTAATGCCCAGCTCCAAGCTACTTGATCATCCTTAACTAAAGCTACCTGCAAAAAAACAATCGAGTTGGATGAGTAACCTAATGTAACTCAGTGAGTTGGGGGTCTTTGCCCGCAACCTAGCGACTAACCCAGACAACCCAAAATAACAATCAGTCTAGCCTAAGCATTCAATTAAAGCTAAGGCTAAACAATCAATTCTTAGATAACCATATATACGGTTGAGTTATGTACTCATGTAGTGTTAGACACTTAAAATATATAAGTATCATTAACCAGTCGACCAACAATAAAACAAGAACATGATTGGCCATTTTATGATACCACATAGATTTTAATATCCACCACCCTTCAGAAGAAATCCTTCAAACAATATAGCAGTCAACTTTGGGTCTACACTAACAAAACAAACACCAAGTCTAATCCGGTACTTGAGCCAAAATTAGATCTCAGTGTCGAAAACCTACAACACAACCAGTCACCTGTATTCAATCATAATAATAAGATCCTAACTAACCATGACTCTGGTCCTACTCTTAATACAATACTTCAGTGCTAACACTCACTTTAGGGTTCCATAACCCATTACTAGACAACAACACTCTAACATGGGTCATGGTGACTTCGTGTTCCTCCTCAACATCGGCAATATCATATCTTCTTATCACAAAGTCTAGAAGAAGGAACTTTCAACCAACCACGGCCTACAGTCATTCGGGTCACTGCGCAACAGCCCACAGTCATTCGGGTCATTATCGGGTGTCGACAGCCCCAATACAGTGGGGCCACTGCCGATTTTAACACCGTCGTGTAACACTCATCCCCAAGCCATGACCCCATCTCACTGAGTCTTCCAGGTCTAGCGAATAAGGGGCTCCTTGAACCCGCTGGGTATGAGGTCGAGGAAACACTAATTCACCCCTAAACATGCCTAGTAGCATGGTGGGTTACACACAAGCTATTTGGCATCACTCTCACAACACAATCTCATTACAGAACCTAGTCTAAAGCTAAACTGCTAGATCTTTACTAGATTGTCGATTGTACACCACTTACCCGAATAACCTTAATTTAAAGAACTCAACCAGTTGTGAACTCCCTTAGCAAGAGCTTGATAACCTCAATCAACAAGCATTAATTAAACAAGCAAAGCATTTAATTAAGTATAACATTCAGTCAAACTGTAACACAGATAGATCAGCATCATGTTGAGAATCTATCTTTAAAAATAACGGGAACCTACACTCAATCATATCATCAAACAAGAATAGAAATCATGATGTAACTAGCCCTAGTCCTAGTCAGGTTATTAATTCAGTCTTAATTCCTTTTCATCTCATCTTAGCCCGTGCTAAGCCAAATTCAATTTAATAAACAACCCAAAGGACTCTATCATCCAAAATTGTGAGCATTCTATTCTATATGAATACTCGATCTATATCCTAAGTTCTAAATGGAACTCAATTAACTCACTCCTAAATAGCAAATAGAATCAAATAATACCAACTCACTATCCTATCTAACCTAAATTCCAAATGGAATTCAAACAATACCAACTCACAGTGTTCAATACCGATAATCAGCTGATTGTTCTCAAAGGACTTGGACTGATCTGGACTGAACTGGAAAAAATCTCCCCTGAAACTGGTCTGGACTGAACTGAGCTCAAACAGAACCTTCTTTAGCTATTGGACGATTTCTTCAGACTTTCGGGCGGAGTATCGGTCTTCAAAAGTGACCATACTTCTAAAAGGCCTAATTTCTTTCTCTCTATCTCTCTCTCTAGCATGTTTTTAACTTCCTTTGTGTGGAATGGGATGATTGAAAATGAGAAAGGGTGGCGGGGTATATATAGGAATTGGTGGCCAATGGAGGGAGACCACACGGTAGATTGTGTGTCACCCGCATGCTTCCCGTTGCATGCGCGGCGACACACGGCGCACACATGTCTTGCTGCATGACTCAGTCTCATGCACAATGATACACACCACGTCCACATGGCTTTCTGTATGCACTGATTGCATGCGCTGCGACATACAGCTCCTACATGTCACTCCACATGTACTGGTTGCATGCGCGTCGACACCTTGTGCTCTGACATGTCAAGCCGCATGTACTACTTCCATGCACGATGACACCTCGTGCTTATGAGGACACATAAGTTTTTAGACAGTTGACAGCACGTTCTGATCCTAAGCATTGAGCCATCTCGTTCTTCGTGGTCCATTCGCCCAATTCTGACCCTTCCGACATTTTCCAATCCGCAATCAATCTCAAATTTTTTCTATGCCCGTTATGATGAGCTTAATATTTTCAATAAATTCTTGACTGAATTCTAACATTGATGATAATATTTTCTGATCGTCCAGCTTCCTCGAAAAATACTTTTTTAATATTGAAATTAGGGTTTATGTCCAATTTTGGAAATCTCGACTTGCTTCTATCCCGTTGTGCTTCTATCCCGTCGTGCTTCTATCCCGTCCATATTATTTCCCATCCTGCTCTGACTTATTATGTTTTCAATATAATATTTTATAATATGATGTTCTTCCAAAAATGTTCTGTTTTAGAAACATCGTGTTTTTAAAACGTCGTGCTTATAAAACGTCATGTTTCCAAAATTTCTTGCTTTGATATATCACATGGTCTAACCATGGTAGAGTGACCTAATAGACTCATGGTTCATATATGATCACTTTTTTGATTCTACTGACCACCTCATACTTCAAAACTTCTTGATTGATCCAATTGCCCGCGATTCGACCACCAACCGAAGATGCTCGACCAACTTTTGTTTATCTCTGAATCATGTCAAGTTTTATGTGATTAAAATTTAACATTTATCCAAATACCTTAATTTGTGAATTTCTTCCTCCTATGATTATAAAGATATAATATACATTTATGTATTTTTATAGTTGGTGGTGGTTATGAGTGAAGGGTTGTGGTGGTTCATGACACCCCTTCTATTAATATATATAAGGGTATTGTCTTATCCTTATTTGATGATAACAAAAACTCTAGTAAATCCACAAAATAGAAAATATCTAAGGAGGGAATAGATTATTGTCCATTGAATAATCACCAAAGAGAAAGGTTTAAAGGAGAAGAAGTCAAATTACATCTTACATGGATTAAAGGTTAGTGTTTCTTTTTTCTTATCTAAAAATTATTAGGATTGAATTAATCTAAATCTAGAATATAGACTTGGGTAGATTTCATAATAAAAATCATAAAAGTTAATCTTACATTTGGTATCAGAGCCAATCTAGTTTTGTTTAATTCACCAAATTAACCTGCATGAACATATACGGTTAGATCCGTTTTAAGGCGTGTTCATGTTCTTCGTTTGAGAAAGTCGATCTAGAAATTATTTACGGTACTGCAATCGTTTTGTGTTTAAGATTTAAAGTAAATGATGATGTTACGGTAAATTACGTACACACGTTCTTTATGTAAAGTAACGCATGATAGCCCAGTGGTAGTTCTTTGGCCGAGAGGTCAGGGGTTCAAACTCCCTAGGCCACGATTTGGGGAGGTGTGTCCAGGGCCGTAAAAGGTACAGACAAAGGCTGGCACCGGGCCTAGGTGGTGGGGCGTAAGCCCAACACCTGGTTAATCAAAAAAAATAAAAAAAGTAAAGTAACGCATGAAATAAACGTGAAATGCATATGCATGATGAAATGATTTCTACGGTATGCAATCACAAGATATATTAGTTTATGTTTTGTGATGGTTACTGCTTTTCTTTTGTTAAAAGTCTCTGTAAAAGAAAGAACTTTCACATTAATAATGTGTGTGCATAAAAGGTTTAAAATCATTCTTAAACATAAAACGTACAGTTTAAATAATTTCACACATCATGGCATTTTCATGTTGTTGGTAAACAAGTAAAGATTTGGGTCATGCCGATAAGCATGTACTTCTTATTTATTTTATTTTTGCGCTGCAATTCTTTAAGTTTCTGAAAAATGGTGACGGTTACTAAAGTTGTGTGAATAGTAGTTACCAATGATCATTTTTCGTGAATGTGTGCATGCATGAATGCACTAAACCTTTTAACAAAACGGTGATGTAAGAACTACATGCATAGTGATTGTTCGTTAAGAAACAAACGAAAAACATGCATGACTGATTAAAAAAAAAAAGCTTTGCAAACATACGTTGCATTAAAAGGAAAGGTTCGTATATATTTTCATGTGTCAAAAGGTGGCTTTAGAGTCTCTCCCCCAACCCCTCTTACCCTAATTTCAAGCGGCCGTCAAACTGTTTCCTGGTTAGCTCCGGTCGCCACCCCCGTTTGTCATGTGTTTGAGCCTCTCCCTTAGCCTCCTTGCCGTTTTCTCCTCTTCTTTGTGTGGTGCTACTGGATTTTCACTATATTTCAGTGAATCTAATTGAGTGTTACATGCGTGTGTAGCCTCTCTGGAGCACCGGCGAAGAGTAGTTTTCTTAAAGGAGCTTAAGGAGCCTTCGGATTTCGGTCTCTGCTTTCAATCGGAGCAGATCTGGGTCAGATCTGACCTTGCCTTCGCCGGAAAGGATGGTGAAGCGTCATTGCCTCTGCCTCCCCTCATCGGCACTGGCTTGTACCCGTGTGTATTGCTGGTCTCGTTTTCTCAAGGTCTCGTCAGAGC
Organism: Moricandia arvensis; assembly: GCA_905132765.1. Taxonomy (NCBI): domain Eukaryota; kingdom Viridiplantae; phylum Streptophyta; class Magnoliopsida; order Brassicales; family Brassicaceae; genus Moricandia; species Moricandia arvensis. The sequence goes on from CAJHQP010000922.1 coordinate 37,326, forward strand.
TTCTCTTCTCCGTTTTGGAGTAACGACGGTGCCAAGGCTCACCGCTCGGAGAACCTATGTTCCTTAGGTCGTGAGACGTCAACCATAGCGTGCCATCGAAGAATGATTGGCTCTCCTTGCTGCTCTCGATGTCGACTCCTAAGGGTTTGAGGACAACCCTATGGTGACGTCACCTACTCTCAAGGCGAAGTCTTCTTTCTCGGTTGAGTCGCTTGATTTCAAGGAGATTCACTCTCCTTCCCTGCTTCACTTCCCTTCTTCCAAGCTCCCACAGAAACTTCATTGTCTCCTTGATGTCTCCGCCGCATCCTCTGTGTCGTGTAGCCGGATGGGGAGCTGTATTTACCGGCTGCGCTTGACCGCAACTTGTGCTATTCACTTCCCTCGGCGTTGCATTAGGTCTCCATTTTGGTTTTCTGCTGTGTTAGCTTGGGCCTGTTTGTTCAGCTTATTCCTCCTCCAGTGGAGCTCCGGAGCGGGAGCCAGCCGCCTCTGTTGATGCCTGCTTGAGCCACCTCGGTGAGTGCTTGTCTGAACTTGCCTATAGCTATTCTCTTGACGGTCCGGTTAACGCTAGTTGTCAAGAAGCGCCTGGTTTGGGAATTTAATATTGATGTCTCTTGTCCTATAATTGTCTATTGACTTCAAAGTTCACCACCGTTGGCAAGCTTTGAGTTAATTTCCTTGTGTCTTTGGAGTTTTTTTTTAAATTTTGCGGCTCTAAAGATTCAAAATGGCTGTAAAGCAGAATCTGGTTGCGATTTTGGTTGTAACCAAGCCTTCATTTTGATTAATGATATTTACAATTTAGCAAAAAAATGGAACGGTTCTGGAAATTTTGCCTTTAATACTGATGAACCGCTAATAAGAAAAGTGTTTCCGTTTTACTGGTTCCGTGTCCATATAGTTTTGGGAACACGTTTAGTTATAAAATATTTTATTAATTTAAAATATTATATATAAAAAGTGTTTAATTTAAAATGCTTCTGCTGCTTTTTTAATAATAGGTAAATTGTGTTATGAAATATTAACACAATACAAGAATAATTATGTTATGAAATATTAATATAATATTAAGATATATTTACTTATTAGTGTTTAATGTTTATATAGTTTATAACATGTTAGTCATCAAAGTGACCTTGTTATTTACTTATAAATATTAAAATCAATAGAGTATGATTGATCATGATTAAAAGATATGCTAAATGACATTAAAGTTATTAGTGATCAATTATTTTATTTTCTATATTCTAGGAGATCATCCAAAAGTGGATCATTGAATGTAGTTAATAATATGAAAAGGATTAGTCATTTTCTTTTACTATTGTTGATAGTATTTATAACCAAAGGTATGATACTATTTGACTTAAGTTAGAAATGATTAATCATTAAAATGTATTTTAGCATCACTGAAAGTGTTTGTGTTTAAGTATTGCCCAAAGGTTGCTTAAATACAAACTTAAAAGTTTATATTAAGTATGGAATCTGTAGGAAATTTTCAAAGCAGTAAATGGTAAGCATGTATAAAAGTTTGTAGCTCCATCAAATGTGGTTACATTTGTTAACTTTGTCGTAAAGTTCAATGCACTCATTTATGGCAAGTGATCCTAAAAGATCTGGTTTACACTAGGTGTAACGACTTTGGACATTGCCATATTAAATGATGAGGAACCCTAAGCCATTACAAAAGATAGCTCCGGATAAGAAAAGTCTCGGTGTGTAAGAGATGAGAACAATCTAATAGGCTGAGTTTGAACTTAATGAGGTTGATGACGGTAGAAAGGATTAAGTCATCGATGCCTAAGACAGAGAATGAGAAGGAATTGATAGAGTAGATTTAAGGAGTGTTCATAGTCAAAGTTAGTTGTAAGTCGACTGTGAAAGTCTCACAAATGAGCTAACTACGAAAAGGTTTGACTGGTCTCAACTAATTTATGATCATGTGAACTATCTAGCCGCATAGTTTAAGACCTTAGGAATAGAGGTGCATGAATAGTTCCTTGGTCCAATTTATCATGAACTGTCTAGCTCTTATGTTTAACCAGTTCCAGGTGAATGACAACACCATTAAAGATAAATGGAACTTTAAGGAATCAAAAGCTATGTTGATTCAAGAGCATGGAAAATTAAGGAAGATGAAGGACCAAATTGCTAACCTCATAGGTCTTGAAAAATGTTAGTAGCAGCCAGATAATTCCAAGTAGAAATGATAAAGACCTAAATATAAAATCCAGTAGGAAGTAAAGTGTTTCTATTGTAAGAAAATGAGACACTTCAAAAGGATTTTCCTAAAAAGATAAGTTGTTTCAACAAGAAATGTAAACATTAAAGTATTGTTTACTATTAATGGAATCTTGTTGAAATGTCTATTAATACTTGGTGGTTGAAAGTAGATGCATTAAGTGTAGCGCATCTAATAACACTTAGCTTTTGAGTTAATACACACCGATATATGTGGCCCTTTTGGTACTCTTTCATGATGAGTATTTCATTACTTTTATTGATGATTATTCACGATATAAGTATACATATCAACTGCATGAAACTCTAAGTTTTTGGATGTCGTACAAATATTCTTTGATGAGTTAGAAAGGCAGTTAGGTAAAAAAAGTTAATGTAGTGATATCTGATAGACGTGGTGAATTTATGGAAAATTCAATGAAAGTGGATGTTTTCCTGGTATGGTCCATTTGAAAGGGTATGTGAAAGTAGATGCATTTGTGAACAATACAATATACTCGATATACCTCATCATAATAGTGTAGTTGAGAGGGGGAAGTGTGTTGTAATAAAGATGGTTAGGAGCATATTAAGTAATTTATCTTTACCCCATGTGTTGTGGATATATACATTAAGAGCTGCAGTGTATATGCTAAACATGGTTTCTAGTAAGGCAGTTCCTAAGATCCTTTACGAACTATGGACGGGAAGGAAACCTAGTTTAAAGCATCAGTAGAACTAAAGTTATATAACCCACATGAAAAGAAACTTGATCCTAGGACTGTCAATGTATTTTTTATTGGCTGTCCCGAAAGAATCAAAGGGTACAAATTTTGATGTTTTAACCATAGTACGGGAATAGTTGAATCGGGTATTGTTAGGTTCATTGAGAATGGTCAAAACTAGTGGGAGTGGTAAACTTGTGAAGTGTAGACATTAATAAAATTCGGGTTGAAGTTCCTTCACCTAAAGTTGCACCTGAGGTAGTTGTTTCTATGGTTGCCTCAAATTCAATGAGACAATAGAACAACATAAGGATGCACCAACCCCACTAGCTAAAATATATAATCGTTGAACCAGTCACGATTCAAGTAGGGAATTAATAAACCACAAGTAACTTTAAAGCGATCTAAAAAAAGATCTGTCATATTAGATGACTATGTGGTTGCTATTGAAAGTGAATGTGGCTTAAACATTGATGAAGACTCTATCTCATTCAAAAGACCATGCAAAGTAACAATTCTGGAAAATGTTTGATGCCACAAAGATGTGATAATATCTATGGGTGATAATGATGTTTGATACTTAGTAGAGTTGCCTAATGGTTTCAAAATCATTGGTTATAGGTGGGTCTTTAAGAATAAATGCGACTTGAAAGGTAACTTAAAAGATACAAGGCTCATCTTGTTGCTAAATGTTTCACCTATAAAAGATGGCATTAACAATAAGGAAACATGCTCTCCAGTTTCAAAGAATGACTCTTTTAGAATTGTTTTTGGCTTTGGTGGCTCATTATGATCTTGAGTTTCACCAGATGGATACTTAACCATCCTTATGAATAGAGTGCTTGAGGTGGAAGTATATATGGACCAACATGAAGGTTTCATGGCCGTATGAAAAGAAAATATGGTGTGTAAGCTGAGAAATTCAATATATAGACTAAAACAAGCTTCCAGACAATGGTATTTAAAGTTTAATGATACTATCGCCTCATATGTTTGTAGAGATGATTGTTGATCGATATATCTACATTAAGGTTAGTGGGAGCATATTTTTGATGTTAGTCTTATATGTTGATGTAACTATGCTTGCTGCAAATAACCTACACATGTTACATGATGTAAAGTAGTATCTCTCTAAGAACTTTGAACTGAAAGATATTAGTGAAGCATCTTATGTCGTCGGAATAGAATCTTTCGAGATAAATCACAAAGACTACTGAGTTTGTCTCATAAAGGATATATCAGTAAGATCTTAAAGAGATTATTTAAGAAAGAGCTCCGTACGAATAACTCCAATTCAGAAAGTGGAAGTTTAGTAAGTTGTAAAGTCTTAAAAAATGAATTGGAGCGTAACAAAATATAATGATTTCCTTAGACATTAGTGGTTGGTATTTGATCTATATCGGACATTTATTCTACTTGATATCAGTTTTGATATTGGAAAGTTAGGCCGATATGAAAGTAATCCCAGAATGAACCACTAAAACGCTGCAAAGAAAGGTTCATTGGTATTTGCAAGGCACCAACGAGAACATGCTTACATAAAAGAGATCCAATTAGTTAAGGGTCATTGGATATTCAGATTCAGATTATGCCGAATGTGTTGATGGTAAAAATCAACTTTTGGCTATTGTTCCTATTAATTGAGGGAACAATAAGAAAGAAAGTGGACAACAGTCTGTCATTGCTACTTCCAATATTAAGGCTGAATTGTGGTATGCTTTGAGGCCACAATTCATTAATAGTGACTGCAGAAATTTATCTCAGGTCTTTTGGATTGTCGACATTAATTATAACCAAGTCGCTGAGAGTTTTTGGTAATTATTTCGCAGTTGTCTTCTTTTGAAAGGATGACAAGTATAGGAATGGTGCTAAGCACATTAAGTTAAAATACTTGTCTGTTAAAGAAGAAGTTCAGAAACATAGAGTGTCATTTGAGCGCATAAGAATGGATAATGATAGCGGATCCGCAAACTAAAGCTTTACCACCCAAGGCGTTCAATGGCCATTTAGAACGTATGGGTATTATAAACAAAGCCTTGCTATTATAGTTATCCAATGCTCATTACGTTTTTGACACCTAGGAATTCAGTTAAAGTTAAGTTTCTGATTTAGTAAATATGTTATCATTAAAGAACGTCTATACACTTAAGGTTCAAAGATAACATATATTAAGGTTTTGAAAATAAAAGTTCTTCTCATGTAAAGATAATATAAGTTAGAATTGGTTTTTGATATATGGAAGGGACTATGCCGATTAACTGACATACAACCGCCATGATTCGAACAATTCTAATTTTGTAAAGATCAAGTGAACTTGATGGAAAAGTGCACGTTAAAGTTATTGAACCCTTAAGTTGACACAAAGGTCAAGTGGGAGAATATAAGAATATTTTATATTCTATATGACCTATGTGTCTATTGGTTTAGGTATAAAGTTCAAATTCACATTAAAGTTATGAATTCTAATATTAAAGACAATACTGTAATGGATCGGTTTCGATTAAAAATTAGAATTTGGGTGTATTGATATATCCCTTTCTTTACCTTAATTTGTGAATATCCTTCCTCCTATGATTATAAAGATATAATATACATTTATGTATTTATATAGTTGGTGGTGATTATGAGTGAAGGGTTGTGGTGGTTCATGACACCCCTTCTATTAATATATATATAAGAGTATTGTCTTCTCCTTATTTGATGATAACAAAAATTCTAGTAAAGACACATAATAGAAAAGATCTAAGGAGGGACTGAAATCTTATCCACCGAAAAATCACCAAAAAAAAAGTCAAAAAGAGAAGAAGTCAAACTACATCTTACATGGATTAAAGGTTAGTGTTCCTTTCTTTTTATCTAAAAATTATTAATATTGAATTAATCTAAATCTAGAATATGGACTTGAGTAGATTTTATAATAGAAATCATAAAAGTTAATCTTACAAAGTTTTAATCTACTGTCTCTACATTAGATTAATGACGACATGCGATCACCGCCGCAGTCGTTACGTTTGACGCTTTACCGACGTCCATTATGTCGGCACCGATCACAGGATAGCTCGTAATCAAGTTGCTTGGCATTCTTGCCTCGCTCCGTTTTCAAGTGTCTGACGAAAGCAGAGGCCTAAATGACACTTCTCTGTTTCCAAGCTTTGTTCAAACTTCCAAAAACGGGAATCGACCGGAACAACAGTTACTCAGCCTGTCCATTCTTCAGCTTGGCACAAAGGATAATGGAGCTAATGGGATTAATGCCAAACAACAATCTAAGCTCGAGCTCGTGTGGCTCGACTCATCCATTCTTCAGCTCGGCACAAAGGATAATGGAGCTAATGGGCTTGATGTTTCCAACTAGAACACGTCAAGAAGCCATAAAACAAAACGAGCTGATTTGTGTCAGCATTATTACTGCAACAATTCTTTAAGTGTGAGTTTATTTGGCAATTTTGTATCACTTCGACAACACGTCACGCCTCCATGACAAGCTCTTCACAAAGCTCTTGTGTTGTCTTCAAGACGCCGGTCTTGAGCTCGTCCAAATACAACTCCACGTCTCGGCCGGAAGCACGTCTCTATAAGTCGCTGGTCAAAACTCTCTTCTGAAAAGTCAGCAGCAATAATAATAACAAGATATTACGAACAAGCTATCTTGAAAGCAGGGCCGTCTATTTGCACGTGCAACTGGAACGGTCGAACATAGTCCAATATTTTAGAAAACCCATAATTTTGTATTTTCATAATAGTTATAAATTTAATATCATATTATCAAAAAATTCTGAATGAATACTGTATATTTGAATTCAGTTTTCGTAAACCAATAAATATAAATATAAATTAAAAGTTTAATTTTGTTTACATAACCAACTAAAAATGCAATAAGTTAGGAGCAAATTAGTACTTATACCAATTAAATATTTTGGAAAGTAAAATTAGGTGTTAGTGTGTGATTTAATATTCGATGCTAGTTTAGAAAGTTATTATTTTAGTTTAGTTACGTTTAAAAAAACTACTATAAATTAGTCATTATAAATAGAGAGAAAAAGATATATTTCTTAACCAACTTTTTACAAAATAAATAGCAAACATAAAAAAAAAGAGTAGCGTCGACAAAAAGAAAAGAAAAGTCACAGCTTCTTGTATAACCAAGAATCTACAACGTTTTGTCTAACCACTCTCCAGATTCCATTGCTCTATTATATTTATAGATTATGGCTTCTATGGATATAGAAAACATCAAAAGAAAAAGGATTGAATGTGCTAGCGATGATTTCAATTGAAATGATATTTTGGAGAAGATCAAATTTGGTGATTTGGTGGATGATTTTGTATCAAAAAACTACAAAATTACGTTATTTAGAGAAAAATTGGTGTATTTATTTTATATTATAATAATATTTTGTAAATAAAAATTGTAAAAGAAAAATTTGTACAAAAATTTATGTAAGACTATTAAAGAATTTTTTCCGAACAGGGTCCCTATAAAGTTCGAGACGGCCCTGCTTGAAAGAGAAGAAGAAGTTCAAAAATAAAAATATCTCTTATTCACTAAAATGCTCATTTATAAGTATATATAGTTAGCTATACAATTGGGTAAGTAAGCCAACTAACTAATTAAACCATTAAACCGTAATATATACATCAATAGGCCCCCTCAAGATAAGCATTTGAAAATTTTATGAAGGCTCATCTTGGACTTAAAATGATCAAACTGATGAGGGAACAATGGCTTAGTCAAATTGTCGGCAACCTGATCTTCAGTCCGTACATGGAATGCCTTAATGATCCCACGATCAAGCCATTCCCAAACAAAATGACAATCATTCTATGTGTTTAGTTTGCTCATGAAACACAGTATTAGTAGCGATATAAATGGCCGATGTGCTATATGAAAACAGAATGGGAGTATGTAGGCGAGGAACCTTCAGATCATTCAGCAACTTGATAAGCCAAACAATTTCCTTGGAAGCATTAGGTAAGGCTCTGTACTCTTTTTCAGCAGAAAAACAAGAAACCGTATCATGTTTAGTTGAACGCCAAGAGATCAACGAACCACCAAGGAATATCGTAACTCCAGTTGTTGAACGTCTAGTATCACGGCATGAAGACCAGTTTGCATCTTCAAAGCCTTTCAAATTCAAGTCATCAGAGGCAGAATATAAAACTCCTTGACCCATTGTGCCTTTAATGTGCTGCAACACTCGATTCACTGCTTGAAGATGAGGAGTGCGAGGATCAGAAGAAAACTGGCACAATCTATTCACAACATAAGTAATATCTGGTCGAGTAATCATCAGATACATCAACCGACCAACTAGACTTTGATACCGTGCATGATCAGATAGAGGATCACCATCCTTGATTGACAAATGCAGATTAGAAATAATCGGGGTAGATGTAGGTTTGCAGCCTAACATACCAGCTGAAGTGAGTATCTCCAAAGCATAATTTCTTTGACAAATGGAAAAACCTTCACTTGAACGAGCGATCTCCAAGCCTAAAAAATACTTTGGAACACCAAGATCTCTTAGTTTAAACTGTTGAGATAAATCTTGAATCAGTGTCTTGGACTTGGACTCATTAGTACTGGCCACAATAATATCATCCATGCATACCAACACTGCAATAAAATGACCATGAGCACAAGTCTTCACAAATAACGTGTAATATCATCGCTTTTAGTGAAACCCAAACGTAACAAAGCATCAGAAAATTTCAAGAACCACTGCATGGATGCCTGCTTAAGACCATAGATTGATTTATTCAATCTGAAAACAGCATTCATAGGTAGAGTAATACTCTTCCTCTCTGCATACCCCTCTGGTATCTTCATGTAAATTTCTTCATTCAATTCCCCATTCAAGAAAGCATTAGATATATCAAGTTGATGAAAAAAAACACTTACGATATGCAGCAACTTTCAACAGGAATCTGACTGTTGTTAACTTTGCCACTGGAGAGAATGTCTCCGTGTAATCCAAGCCCTCCTTCTTAGTATACCCTTAGCAACTACACGAACCTTCCGTCTCTCAAATGTGCCATCAGCATGAAACTTCAAAGAATAAAGCACCTTACAACCAACAGCCTTCTTACCTGTTGGTAAAGTAGAAACCTCCCAAGTATTTGTATCTTCCATTGCACCATATTCCTTATCAATCGCTTCACACCACTCCTTAGAGTCCCTAGCCTCAGAAAATGATTGAGGAATTGGGATTTTGGTGATATTGTTGATATAAGATAAGTGAGATGGAGATATGAATGAATAAGAAAGAGAGGATGAAATGGGATATGTAAGATCAGAATCCAACGTATAACAATGATAATCTTGTAAATGTATAGGTTGCTTATGTGGTCTCGAAAAAATGTGTGGTGGAAAATCACGAGATGGAGAAATTTTAAAAGAGGATGATAAATGTGTGTTACCTGAGGACAAAGGAGAATGTGATGTGAAGAGCTTCAAAGCACCATCATTCAGAGAAGGAGATGCCAGTGGAAAGATATCTTCACGGAAAATGACATTCCTTGATATTGAAATCCGGTGTCTCAATATCCATCAATTTGTAACCCTTGTAACCAGACGGATAACCCAAAAATACACAAGCCTTTGATATAGGTTGAAATTTATTCCTCTGTTTTGGAGAAGTGGAACCATAACACAAACATCCAAAACTTCTCATTTGATCATAAGCAGGTTCCTTGCCAGTTAAAATCTCATGTGGTGTCCAGTTACCAATAAGAGGAGAAGGTGTACGATTGATCACGAAGACTGCACACAGTACACTGTCACCCTAGTAGGCTAACGGAAGCTGCGACTGAAACATGAAATATCTGGCAACATTGAGTATGTGCTGGTGTTTTCGTTGGACTACAGAATTCTGCTCCGGTGTCTAGGGGAAAGAATGGTAAGCAATAATACCCTTTTCCTGAAAGAACTTCGAGAATTTTAACTCGGGAGAGTTATCTGAACATACTGATTTCACTTTCACATTGTACTGATTCTCAGCTTGAGCCACAAATTCTGGAAACACTTTAATAACTTCATCCTTTGTGCGTAGTAAATAAATCCAAGTAGCACGAGAGTGATCATCCACTATAGTTAACAAATATCTATAACCATCCACTGTTTCAACCGAAAATGGTCCCCAAACATCAATATGTAAAAGCTCAAAGTTTGAATTACACATGTTGTTTGGAGAAGGAAAAGAGAGTTTCTTCTGCTTAGCCAAATGACAGACATGGCAATAAGAAATCCCTTTATTCTTGTGTCTTGTAGTTCCCAACGCTTCAAAAATCAAATCAAGCCTTGAGAAAGAAGCATGATCCAGTCTATTGTGCCAAAGTACCAATGTCTACTATTGCATTCACCATCACAGAAGTTTTGTTGACATCTAACACATACAGATTACCAACTCTTCTACCCTCACCAATCATCAAGCCCTTCGTAAGATCATGTATTTCACAAAAAGACGGATCGAACATAACTCTGGAGCCAAGATCAGTAGTCAACGAGATTATACTGATGAGGTTTAATCGAAATTCTGGTATAAACAAAACATTCCGAAGAAGTACATGTTTGTTTATTTGAATATTGCCACTCCACTGATTTTGATCAAAGAACCATTAGGCAAATTCACAGAGGTATTAATACTTGTATCCAGAGAAAGGAATGATGCTTTATCATGTGCAACATGATGTGTAGCACCAGAATCAATGACCCATGTATATGTATTAAGAGTATGATGAGATACTGTAAGGATTCCAATGAAAGAAAAAGTAGACTGAGAGAAGTTGATACCCGGAATATCAATGGTAGTCTGAGATGTAGAGGCTTCACCTTGAGAAGAAATTGGATTACTCTGAAGTCGAGAACTAAACAGAGCAATAAATTGTTGAATCTGATCCTTAGAAATATTTAAAATTAGATTATCAAGAGGAGCCGCTTTTGTATCCGAATGAGTTGAGAGATTCACTTACGGAGTCACAGGTGATGTAGACTTCTGAAACTTCTCAGGTGTTTTGCTCTTATAACCGGGTCGAAACCCATGCTTCTTGTAGCATCTCTCAGCTATGTGACCAACTTTGTTGCAGAAAGAACATATTAATTTCCCTTTGTGAGCACTAGACTGGACATAGCAAATGGTCGAGGTGATCTGAGGTAAACTCGAAGACTCAGATACCTGGAAAGCAGCAGGTGATATTGCAGAAGTGAAGCTCTTCTGACTATCATCTTGATCAAGAATGTTATAAACTTCCGTTAAAGAAGGCAAGTTTTCTTCATGATGATCTGACAATGAATAACTGCATAGTTCATTTAGTCCTGCCAAAAACTTCACAATCTTAGCTCGCTCAGCCTTTTGTCGAAGTTGAAGAGCTTTCCCACACGTACAAGGATCAACAGGTTCTTCACAGTTCTCCAAGGTACTCCACAACGTCTTCAGTTTTTTGAAATAATCCAAGAGAGACAATGAGCCTTAACGTAGATCTTGGATCTCCTCTGTGAGGTTGTAAGTTCGAGGAAGATTCGTCATATGAAATCGACTATGCAGATCATTCCAAACATCCATCGCATCACTCAAACGGAGGCTACTCTGATAGATCTAGGAAGAAACCGAGTTAAGAATCCATGAATTAACAAGGCTGAATCGGATTCAAGAGGACAAGGTAATGATCCAACTACAAACCAATTTTATTCTTCACATCTAGAGTTATCTTCATAGCAGCCTCCCAATCATCAAAGTTCGATCCATCAAGTTTGATTGAAATGAAAATCAAACCTGGATGATCAGAAGTATGCATGAAAAACGGAGAGTGAATCGAATCCATGTGATCAGCACCGATAATCGTCCGCGAAGCCTGAGAATCTGGACCTGAAATCAACGGAGAAGCAATCAGAGTTGTACGGTTTGCCACACTTCTCGATCGACGAGGAAACTTCTTTAGAGACACCATCGTAGCTTGTAAATCGATGAATCACAAGCTCGAAAGATTGATCAAGCAAAAAACAAGCTCAATATTAGCTCAGGTACCATATTACGAACAAGCTATCTTGAGAGAGAAGAAGTAGTTCAAAATAAAAATATATCTTATTCATTAAAATTCTCATTTACAAGTATATATAGTTAGCTATACAATTGGGTTCAATTATTTAGTATAAGAAAGAATTAAATATCAGTCAGAAGAAAGAAAAAAAAACACTTTTACAGAAGAGCAGAACGAGATTTGATTAATCCCCGGCGTCCGGAGGAGCGTGAGAGCGCGTGCCGACGCAGGAGGCACCCTCTACCGTACGTGTAGCTTCCTAGTTTGCTTCTCCCACAGATCTGTTCCATCACCGTCTTGTTTGTTTCTCTGGTGTGGAGTCATGTTTCTGTTTGAAGCCGTACTCAAGGGTTCAGATCGGAGATGTGTCAGCCATGGCTGGAGATGCGACGCGGTGGGCTGTAGCAGGCTTTGTTGAGGGGAGTCGGAGTTCATATATCTAGAGAGCATCCGATTTTCAAGTTTATGGATCTCTTGTGTAGTGTCTATTATGTGTGGGAAGGGTTTGATGAGATGTCCGGGTGTTTCTGTGGCGGTGAGGCAGAGCTGATGGCAGTTAAGTTCGTCTTGGTGCTTGTAACAGTGGTCTCCATTGATGCTTCATAGTCTTGGTTCACTCCGTTGATATCAATGGACTTCTGGTGTCCCTCTAACCAAAAAAGTTGTGGTAATTCTTAAGGTTTTGTGAGAGTTTGACTTAACAAGTTTATTTCGTATGGAGTGGTTGCAGTGGTCGCTTGCCGTTTCGTTTACTATTCTGTGTTGTTTCTGGATTTTTTCGATTAGCAAGGCTTCGTATTTGTGGAGTTTGTTTGGGCTTCTTTTTAGGAGAAAGTGGGAGCTGAAGGCGTCGCAGTTTTATCTGAAGATTGTGTGAACCGAGTGAAGGTTTCTTCTGTCGGATTATGAAGTTGTAGGGTCTCGGTTTCTTGGGCGTTACCGTTTGGCGGGCGTGAGCAGCAACGGTAAGTCATGGGGTTGGTGAAGGAAGTGGAAAATATCGTGTGGCGGGCTATGAGCAGCAACAATATTTCTCGTTCACGGACCGCTTCTACGTTCTAAATTTTGTTAAGTCATCTTGCTTACTTTTCTTATGTATTTGGTAGTTGTTTATCTAGTTGTAGTTTCTTTTCAAATTCGGATTGTGTTGTAGTAAAATGCCCCGAAGTGGGTTTTAGTCGCCGCCATCATGTGGGCTTTAGTGTCTGGGGATTGTTTTTCATCAGCCAGTTGTTGTGTTAAGAAGTCTTTCGATGGAAAAAAAAGAAAAAAGCTATACAGTTGGGTAAGTAAACTAACTAATTAAACCACTAAACTAGAATATATATACATTAATACAAGACATTTCCTCGTCATCATTTGAGAATTGTGAGACTTTTTGGGCAAGGAAACGAGTAAATGAATAAATCAGTGTTAAGGAGGTGGAACCCGCTATATGAACGCGCATGCTGTCGTCACAGCATGTCAGCTCAGATAAGAAGACCGCGTAGATAAGAAGACCGCGTCTCGGAGCACTTGCTCAGCATCGCGTCGTTTACCTCGTCACCAAGCTGCTCGGAGTCTTGTCAAACATCTCGTCACCAAGTTGTTCAGCAATTTGTCCATTCCTACAAAAGAATAATAAAATAAGAGGAGAGTTTCTCCATGACGAGAAGAAGACATTCTTTTCTTTCACTCGGCATAGCTGAGAAAAAATGGAGACAGCCCATGGCAAGCCCAATATCATGAACAGATGAGTAGCTAGGCCAGGAGGTCAACTCACTTTTGGTCGGTCATTATTCACTTCATCACTTTTGCTCGGCAAAGACTTTTGGTTGGGAATGATGACAAGTAAAGCACAATCACTTTGGGTCAGCTCATGATGCAGTTTCTGGCTGACATCTCGTCACCTGATCTTCATGAGATACGGATTACTTCGGGGCCGTTTGTTTCACCATCGGTCATTTTTATCAAGATGATTCATTTCCATGACTCATCTAAATGATCCATCCAAATATTATTGATATTGTTTATTTGTCTATATAGATGGATATCTATAAGAATCATCTAAATTGACTTATGTTTGTTTCTTTATCTCAATCTCCATCTAGATGAATTCAGTATACAAATTACTCATATTCCCTTGTTTAGATTTAATATATGTTTTTTCACTATATAAATTTTTATTAATTACTCAAATACAATTATCTAAATTATGATTTTGGCGAGAAATATAATTTTGTGATTTAGCGGAAAATACATATTCATAATTTTGTCGAATAAAAACGTTTTGTGACTTTGGTGGGAAAATGTATTTTTGCGGTTTTGGCAGAAAAACGCGTTTTGTAGTTTTGATGAGAAAAGACGCTTGTGATTTTGGCGAGAAAACACATTTTTGATGTTTTGGCGGGAAAAGGCATTTTTGCGGGAAAAGACATTTTTGCGGGAAAAGACATTTTTGCGGGAAAAGACGTTTTGCGGTTTGGCGAGAAAATGCGTTTTTGCGGTTTAGGCGGGAAAATGCGTTTTTCAATTTTGGCAGGAAAACGTGTTTTTAAGGTTTTGGTGGGAAAACTTGTTCTGCAGTTTTGGCAAGAAAATATGTTTTTGTGGTTTTTGCGGGAAAATACATTTTTACGGTTTTGACGGGAAACATATTTTATGGTTTTGGCGAGAAAATATGTTTTGCGATTTTTGTGGGAAAACGCGTTTTTGCGGTTTTGGCGGGAAAGTATACTATTCTGTTTTTTGCGAAAAATGTGTTCTTGGATTTTTGTAGTTTTGGTGAAAAATGCGTTTTTTGATTTTGGCGGGTAAATGTGTTTTTGATGTTTTGGCGAAAATATGTTTTTCCGTTTTTTGCGAAAAATGCGTTTGATGGTTTTGGCGGAAAAATACTTTTTTTTTATTTTAGTGAAAAATGTGATTTTGTCATTTTTGTGAGTGGCCAAATGATATTAGATTTAGGCTTATAATTTTTGAATTGTATTAGGACTATAATAAACTTTATATCATTTTGACATAACCATCTCCATCCAGATGGTCCAAATTGGATAAGCTGAATAGACTTTAAAATTAAGCTTAAAATTTTAAAGTCATCTAGATGAGCCATCGAGATGAGTTGTACTTTTAGGGTCTAAACAAACAAAACTCTCATCTCCACCCGGATGACTCATCTGTAGTAAATGACACTTGCACCCGTTGCTCGTCACTTTTACACGTCCCAAATGAATGACACCTCCATTCGTTGCTCGTCACTTTTACGAAAAAAGTAAATAAATGACACTTACATTCGTTGCTCGTTACTTTTACTCGTCCCGAGTGAATAACAGTTGCATATGTTGCTCATCACTTTTACCCAGCAATAAAACCCGAGTAAATGTGTTTTCCAATTACTTTTACTCAGCAAAAAAATGACCAAATGTCCTTTTCAGTCACTTTTGCTTAGAAAAAAACAAGTAAATGCACTCTTTTTAGCCATAAGTTTACACTCAACTTGCCTAGTGAGAGTGTAATTACTCTCCATTCAGACATGAGTTTACACTTAACTCGCCTAGTGAGAATGCAGCTTTTCTCCTTCCAAGCATGAGTTTATAGTTACTCTCCTCTAAAACACGAGTTTACAGTAAACTCGTCTAGTAAAGGTGTTGTTACTCTACTTCAAGGCATGAGTTTATACTAAATTCGCCTAGTAAGAGTGCAGTTACTTGATAGCGTGCAGGTTAAGGTTTATTTTTAAGCAGACAATCTAACAAATTAACCATACAAACTACTCTTGCCAAGAGATGTATAACTATAGTACTTAGTGATCGAATCCACAGAGAGCGAGTGCACATAATAGATTTATGTATTCTAATGGTTAAGCTAGGCAGCTATAAATAGGAGGTTTATTGTAGGTTTTATTCCAAAAAGAAAATTGTCTAAATAAGTTAAGTTGATTCAATATAGAAAAGATAGATCTAGAGTTTCAGACAAGTGAATTATAGAGGAATTGATCTTTGATCGACAACTAAGGCCGAGTGTCGATCGACGGTTATCAGACATGAAGTTCGTCCGCTAGGTTAATTAAATCAGCTCTCACATGTATCTAACAACCTAGCTTAATGAAATTAATTTTGGCACAGAACCTACTCTCGTAGTTTCCTAAGTTCAGGTTTCTAGTTAGCTACTATAACATACAAGCATTAAACACAATTCCAAAGATTGATATCTCTTCATCCTATCCTATTTTGGGGCTAATTCATCAATACCATTATAAACCCTAAATCTAACAAGAGAATTACTCAGACATAATCATAGAAAGCACGATAAACTTAATAGTATAATGCATAGAATAGATAATGGGGTTTCAATACAAATCTCTGAAGGAGTTAGATCTTCTCCATTAAACTACTAAGAAAACTAAAAAGCTGTAAATAATACTTTGTGTAATATGAAATATGTGTCTATTTGCCTAAACAATGGCAGGACCTTTATAAACTAGGTCAAAACTCATTCAGGGGCATTCTCTTAATTTGTCTTGACTTGGTCTTGAAGTCGGCCAATACTTCTGCGAGTAGACCATCGATCGACAACAAGGATGCTCCGTCGATCAATGGTCATGCTTGACTTCGACTTTGACTAAGCTGATCGTGAATATCTACTGGATATCTTCTCTGAATGCTCTAACAGGCTGCATTATCTCCATAATGCTCCAAAACGTACATTGACATGAAAATACTCTAAAATACAGCTAGACATACATAGAAAACTCCAAATGGAGTCGAAATGATAGTCTTAAACCTGTAAAGTTACAGGTCATCTTCTCATCTTGATATACTAAAATTGGATCTTGCTACTGTCAAGTTAACAGTGGTTGTTGTAATACTTTAGATTCAATTCCAGAGGATCAGTTTACTCTTTATCTTTATGGGATCAATATCAAGCTAAAACAATTGAGGGTTCTAAACTGAAAATTCACAAAGAGCAAGGAATAGAGAGCAGGGTGTTTTGAATTCAGGTTATAGGGATGCTAGCCTAGGGTGATTAAATTTGGTGCTAGAAACTATTAAGCCAAACAATTCTGTAAGTTCAGTTGGGAGCTAGTCTAGAACTCGAAATACTCAAAATAGAACAGCCCACTCCCGTGGTGCTGCTCCCTTTGTGGATCGATCTCAGCAATCATAAACTCTCGTTTGGGCTGAAACGCGACCACGAGCATTAGAGACCAAGACCGATATGTTCACTATACACCCTATACACCCTAACATCTACTCTCGCTGGTTAGGGATGCAAAGCTTATTCAATTTATGTCTAGCAACCTATTTAAATTTTGATGAATAGGTTAACCTAAAATCATACACTGGTTGATCAATCTAATGTAAGCAATTAAAGCAAAGTGAATAAAGACATTCAATGGAATACTTATTTATGTTTAGCTCATAGATCTAACACCCTAGCACCCTAGACTAAGCAAAATGACTACTCGTTCATGGCACAAGGAAACACGCAAATTATGACTGAATAATACATAAATGATTCAACAGTAAAGAGAGGGTTCAGGGAGTTCTTCTCTAAAGATGAAGATGAGAAGCCTTCACCCTTACAAGAATAGAAAAATCGCCCAAAAAAAAGTATCAATAGTTTTCTTGTGTAAGAATAAGGTAGAGAGGCGCCCGGGATAAAATTAATCTGATGCTCAATGCCTCTTATCGGTGGCAATCCTTTGGGATTTTCCTCTGGAAACACATCAGAAAAATCCTGCAAAAGTCCTAGCAACTCATTCGAAATGTCTGGTGCATGGTTAGAAGAAGATGAAGCCAAGAGATATTCTTTACAAATAAGTAAAAGAAATGGCTTTTGAGTGAAAAGAGACTTCCTTACTTGACTTTGTTTAAATAAGAAGTTGGAGTTTCTGGTTGAAGTCTCAGGTTTGTCGACTTTAGATTCTTGTTCACGACCTTTCTAGAGTTGGACTTGGTCTTGATGGACCTCCAAAATTGACAAGGGAACCAAGGTAATTTTGTTTCCCTTGTGGTCAAAAGAGTGCTGGTTTCTGAACCCATCATGTACTGCCTTCTTATCAAACTGCCATGGACGGCCCAAGAGAATATGGCAAGCGTCCATAGGAAGCACATTACACACGACCTTATCCTCATAGCGGCCAATAGTGAGTGGAACTGTGACTTGCTCCTTGACATACTGCTCACCAGCTTCATTTAGACACTCCAACCTGAAAGGACGAGGAAGAGGCCGAGTAACAAGCCAAAGCTTCTTTACAAGGGTGTCACTAGCCACATTAGTGCAACTACCTCCATCAATAATCAAAGAACAAAATTTAGAAGAAATGAGACATCTAGAGTGAAAAAGATTCTCCCTTTGTTCTTTATCATCGGTTTTGGGTTGCACACTCAAGGAAGTCGACAAGTAGTGGACAAGATGTTGGGTAGTCTAGGCTGTCCTCATCAAAGATCGAACCTGAATCCTCCACAAAGGTCGAACAAAACTCATCGATCACACTATCCTCCTCCTCATCAAAGATGGGCTCAAAGGTGTTGTCCAAGGGCTTCCTAGAAACAAGAAGTGGGCCGCTGGTTGGTTAATCAAAGGTTTCTTCATCCTCATCAAAGACTGGTCCAAGATCCTCCTTGTCATCCTCGGACTCTAATTCACCTTTCTCCAAAAGAACCATCACCTTTTGGTTCAGACATCGGTTGGCATAGTGGCCTAGTCCGTGAAATCTAAAAATTGAATGTCACTGGCTCGTTTGGAAGTCTCTTCTTTCTTTTTTCTATCAACATGAGCAGGGACATTAGTTTTAAAAGCAGTATTTGCTGTGGTAGATGTCTTACCCTTGTCTTGATAGTTTGCTTTGGAAGCAAAGGCTGGCTTGGGCCCATAGGACGGTTTAGAGAGACCCTTCCTTTTGACTTGTTGCTCAATCAGAATGGCCTTGTGTAATATCTGCTCCACACTATCATACTCTTGAATCTCCATGCGGTCTTGGATGTCACGGTTGAGACCTGAAAGAAATCGTGCCATAGTGGCATCCATGGGCTCATCCACATCAGCCTTGATCATCAAGACCTCCATTTCTTGGTAGTAGTCTTCCACGGTCTTGGTGCTTTGAAGCAAGCGTCTCAGCTTCTGGTGAAGGTCACGGTGATAGTGGGTAGGCACAAATCGTTTCTTCATCAGCATGGATAGTTCGTCCCATGTATCTATCGGCCTTTCACCTGTTCTCCTCCTCTGAGTCAACACTTGATCATACCAATTAATAGCATAGCCAGTAAACTCAGCAGAAGCCAATTTCACCTTCTTAATATCATAAAATTTTTGACATTTAAAAACAAGTTCAATTTTTCTTTCCCATTCAAGGAAAGCATCAGGATCATTTTTGTCATCAAAACTTGAAATTTTCAGTTTCAATCCACCTAAACCTTCATCAGTTCTATCATTTCTAGCAAATGGATTGACATCACCTTGATTTCGGTTTCTAGGAGCTCTCCTAGGACGGTTGATGGATCTGTCATCATCATCATGAAAATCCTCCTGATGGATCTCATCGTTGGACCGGTTGGTCCTTCTAGGCTGATCTCTCCTTGCTCTGGTTCTAGATCTCGTTTGCTGACAACCTTGAATCTCATCAAGGCTCTGATGGATTTTCTCAAGACCTGCATTCATAAAGTTAGCCATAGAATCATTGAGAGCCCTCATCTGTAAGTTGGATAAACCAGCAAAATAATTTTCGGGTCGGTTTCGTTCTGCCTCACTACTCATCGTTTCCTGTCAAACTAAACACAAGGTTAGTAGAAAAAATATATCTCTCACTCTCTCAAGTGTTTAAACTCACCCACACACGTGTTTCTCTTAGATTTTAGTGATCACACAAAAGTCTCCTCTCAAGGTTCTAAGAGAACAAATCAAGTAACTCAATGGATTTCTCCAAGCAAACAAAGGATGAAACACAAGATAGAAGGATAAGAAATTTGTTTTAGAAATCCGTATTAACCACTTTAAGGCTGGATTTCTCCTCAGCCAGCAGGATTTCTCTTCCACCACCTCGCCAAACAAAAATTCGATCTTTTGATTCCTTTTTTTAATAGATCTTTGTTTTGTTTTGTTTTCTTTCTTTTTCTATATATTGTGGCAATAGGTAAAGATATGGCTCGAATTTGAGATAGAAAGATGAAAAAGTAGTGTTTAGAAATGGAAGATGAGAAGATGAAAAGATAGTACCAGTTGAGTGGCTCTAATACCACTTGATGAACCCTAAGGAACAAACACTCAGCCGGTAAGGAAATATATGGACTCGATCCGTGAGGAAAGAGAACTGATGGGATGAACGGTGACACAAAGGGTTTCGAATGGCCCAACGATACTACCAGAGGATTCGTTTGGTGCTTGATGTGACGCATAAGTCCAGCAAAACGAAGATTTGTTCACTCGGAGATAACCTCACCAAGGAAACTAAGAATGTTCTAAGCATAGAACAAAGAGAATGAACTCAAAATAAGGTAAAATCAAATGGTTTATTGCTGAAGAAGGATTACATATTTATAGTAGCAAAGGCAAATGAAAATACTTAGAACTTTGTGGAAAAAAACACCTAGGAAAAGCAACAAAAACTAAAATAGTCAAATGACTCTTTGGTTCTAGTTATGGTCGAAAGTGACCCTTAGGCAACCGTCCAGGTTCATCCGAACCAAGCCTGGTCCATAGGTGACCCTTCGCCTACTGTCCAGGTTCATCCGAACCAGATGGGTGCACGGCGGTAAGGAGAAGGACACACGGAAGGCTGTCCACAGAGCTGGTCGATGAACTATCACGAACGGAATGTGTCATTACCCGAACCAAATATTTAGAAAGCTTAAGGATCCTTTCCTTAGGAAGATTTGGATGCTCAAAGTTCATGAACTGATCGAAGTGTCGGATCAGTTGATCAGTACAGTCACCGGTACGGTCCAAATGGACCAAAAGAGAGAAGCCACGGTCGGATTCTGATTCCACTCGTGCGAAATTGATTCTGGCTTGACCATTGGTCTTAGAATGGCGAGTTGGTCGGTAAATACGAGCTCCAGTTTGGTCAATTCGCTCGTCTGATCGTGGATCCTGCTGAAGTTCTATTCCTGGACGTACGCGGGTCGATCCGTTACACGTCCCGGTCAGTATGTCTGGTATGGTCAGAAAACTGAACCTCAGTTGAAATGTTCGGGACATCATGATCTTCGTGCTGGTCTGGTTTTATGGGCTGATCCTGTTGACTGGGGCTCATCACCTTCCACGATAGAAGGATGTACCATCTCAAAACTCAAAGTCGGTTTTTGCTTGAGGATATTGCCAGAACAGTAAGGGATCGGGAATAGAGGCTCATCTGGTGAATAGCTTAGACACATCACCAGGGAGCGCGCTTCATCACCACCAGAGCCTCTGTCAGCGACTGGATTCCCCATCAGATCTGGTTCGACGACAACGACTTTACCCTTTTGATCTTTCAACAATCGACTCTTTGGCGACATGGCCTAACCGAAAAGGATAACCCAATAATACCAACTAGATCTACGGTAGTTGATTAAAAATCTTGAGAGAGAAAGTACATGAGGGCACATGAAAAAATGAGAGAGAGAGGAGGGCAAGCATCCTTATTTATAAGGGAAAAGACGCGAGACCTTAAGAAACACCATAATTAGGTCTACAAGGCCTATTGGGCCTCGGAAACCGCCTAATTATCACGTGCATTCAATCGGGACGCTTCCGCTTCTTGGAAAAAAAATTGACCGATTCGAATCAACCCGGCTATCCAGCTACACCAAAACCAAACAAAAATCCAATTTAATTTTAAGGATCCGGTTAGCGACAAGCATACCCACCCCGAGTAGGCGGCCCGTGTTGTCATAACCTCTTTCTCAGGGACTTCATGATGCGGAACTACAAGTCAAAACCCGAGCAACATAGGGGACATCGCAAGCAAAGGGTGAGTAGTTCTCGAGCTATGACCCAAAATCTTCTATTTTCCAAACCCGACTCCACAAATTCACTAAGACCGACTACACCTCTCACAAGTGAACGAAGGGGATTTATTGTAGGAGATGAATTGCAACCCTCCATAGGGTCCACCGACCAGCGCATCGGCTTAAATGAAAACAACTCATGACCAAGCACGTAACAATGGCTCAAGACTCCTCTATTCGGCTCCACGAGGAAATGGTCCTAGCCCGGCTCGGAAGCGAGTCGCTCGGCCCATTTTCCCGGCCCGAGGAAGATTAAGTAAAGGCGCATGTAGGCAAGGGAGCTTTTACTATATAAAGAAAGGAGAGGCCAACAACAAAGTGATCCGAACATATACACACACATTTAGCGGCTAGAAACCGTTTTTACTCTTTTGTATTCTAGACTTGTACTTTCCTGGTTAGCTCTCCAAGCACCTACCTATTTTCTTTGTTCATTTCCTTATTTGTAACTGGTTAATTCGATCTAATAAAACGTCTTCGAACTAACCTATCGATGAGTTTTGTCTCTCTTTTACTCGTTTTTGACCGAACTCGGTTCAAACGTTCAATGGTGGTGCGACTTAGCTTTCGCTCATCCTAGTGCTGGAGCTTGTCACTTGGATATCTCCGATAGAGTGAAGCCTTTTTCTTGTAAATGTAGGTATCCATGGTTTCTTCATTAAAATTTCTTCCTTTTAATCCCTCTGGTAACTATGAGTCAGGTTGGTCCTTCTGACCTTTGCTTTCATCTTACCATTATATAACTTGAAATGTGCTCAGAACACCATTATCCCATTCAAAAAGAGGGGTTCTTAGCACTTTTTGTGGCATGGGTCCCACAAAAAGTATAAGAACAATCTTTTCCATATGCAAAATAAGAGTTGGTTTTGGTGGGTTTCTTACACTATTTGCGGACCCTACTGACACGTGACGACCCGCGATTGGTGCATTTTAATTTTTTTTTTCTTTTAAAACAGACAAAAAACTAAAAAAAAAATAAGAACCCCTTTTGGGGTTTTAGGGATAATGATGCCCTAAGTGGAAGAGAATTGGTAGATTCACTCTTTATCTAGACTAGATCCTCTTTCCACGCTACGCGCGAATTATTTTCTTTAAATTTATAAATATAAATGTTTTTAAATTAATTATATTTTATATAATTATAGTTCAATATCATTTTTTATTTAACTTAATAACATTTGTTGTTTTACCAAAACACAAAGTAATAATTCTTTTTAATTCATTTTACATTTATAAAACCAAAATTTTATTATAGTAACACGACTAAAACAATAAAGATAGCAAAAGTAGGTTGGGGTTGTTAGTTTTTTATTTTTGTTGGTACTGGTTTTCGTATGCTGATTTTCCATAATTTTTTATAATATTTCTAATAATGTGTATAGGTTTAGTTCTAATTATATAAGAAGTATAATATGACAATTTTTGAATTTTTATAGATAAAAGCAATTAATTTACTTTAGAAAATTACTACATTAAACTATTGCTCTTTTTGTTTTATAAATATTGTCATTTTAATATATTCTTTGTTACAAAAAAATCTCACTTTAAAATTCAATGTAATTCATAATTATTTAAAATTTAATATTAATTATAAAATTCATTTTTCTATAAATATATTTTTTGTCAAATATTATTACTGAAACAGTTTTAATTATAAAAAATAGATAAATTTCAATTATTTCTTAATATTTGTGTCAAAAATGTCAAATGGCTCTTCTTTAATACTCAGAGAGAGTAATATTATTCAGTTAAATTTTAAAGTTTTAAAAAAAAAAATTTAGTATGCAATATAAATTTCAAATGATTTCCTTATATTTATGTGTCATTGTATGTATTGTCAAAAAGTATGCACACCTACATATATGATTAAATTTGAGTATATCTTATAACATACATTATGTAATAATCCGCGCCTTGCGCAAGATAAAATTATTAATTTTGTTAATTTTTAAGATAAGAAAAGAGGACATTAGATCTTTTTAATCTAGATATTGATTCGGTTTAAGGTTTTTTTTTTTAATCTACTCAAATATTACTATAATTATAAATCTATATTTATTTTGGTTTGTTCGGTTAAAATACTTAAAATTTTTGGTTTTTTCCGGTGATAACCAAAAACTATTATTATTTGTTTGGTTTCATTTATTTTAAATAGTCCTGGTGTTAAACCAGTGGTTTCATATTATAATTTTTAAATGCATGAAAAAAAAATCAAATTTAAATAATAGCTGAAGAAAAAGAAAATTTATTAAGACAAATTATTTCATTATAAATTTGTCGATGGTGTAAAGAAACATTAAAAACGAATATCCCAGCTTCTAAAAGAGTTAAAATGTTTATTTGTTGTGAATATTTAGTTATATAGTGTTTACATCAATATGCACATGTATGTAAAAATATATAAAGGTTTTGATAAATATATAAAGATACTGTTAACTAATATTATCTTTTAGTATATAGGGGATAAGTTTACCTAAAGCATAAATAAAGTTAAATACAACTCATCTTTAAGATGTGTAAGTTTAACTACAACACGTATATTTGTAATCTTTGTTAACATTAATCAAGTTTGTAATATTTTTTTCTAAAACTATATAGCATGCCTTAATACAGACAACCAAAAACACAAAAAAAAGTCAAACTGATCAGAAAATTTTATTCCTATTCGATCATTGAAGAAGGCTTTTTGATGTAAGTCTTGATCCACACGGTGTTAGGTGGTGTTATGATGTATTAGCATTTGGGAGAACGTAGATAGTTTTTACGAAATATAATATGGAACCCCACGCAAAAGGAAAGGTTCATCAAATCAAAATTTCAGAGAAGGTCAAGAAGCATACATATAACCGATACTTTCCTCAGATACCTCACAAGGTATTAACTATGAATGTTAAGGCTAGTAGTGAGAGATTCACAAAAGTGTGTAGTGTTGTATTGTTGACCAAGTGCATCACCATTTTTCACCACTTGAACACCATGTGTTGCATGAATTATAGACGGCTACACATCTCCCATTTCCAAGACGCATGATTAACCAAGATGTATCCCATCACAAATTTTGAATGTTCCTGTGCGATTTTTACTACTGCTGCAGCGTAGTCAGTCTCCTGTAGCAAGGTTACCAGCAGCCCGATGCAAGTCTGCTCGCTTTTTCCTCCTGCCAAACAAAATTAAAACCAGGAGTAAGTCGTTCAAATTCAGTTAACTATCCCGAATATACTCAAAATTATCTGCAGCAAGCAAATAAGATTATCACTCTGCGTATGGTTTGCTAAGATAGTTGGTGATAAAATTGGTGAGTCATTCTGACTAAAAGACCTCTTTTAGTACACATAATTTTTATTGTATCTAGTGTCTACACACAACAAAAGTAAGCATACACAAACCATGAAATGAAAAAAAAAACAATCTTTCAAATTAAGCTAACATGTGGGAAACATCAGTGGGTGTTTAGTGATCATGTCTGCAGTCAAAGAAGGAATCGAAAATATCAGCATAGTGTTTGAAACATTAAAAATTTCAATTTATAATGCAGTAAGGATGATCTGAGTTAACCTTAAATGATACATAGCTTTAGTTGTATGCTCCAAAGACAACAGAGTCTGAGATATCTTCTTTGAGAGTAAAAGCAAAAAAACATCCACTAAGCAATCTGTTACACTTACTTTACTCAGTGCTGGGAGAAAAGCAAAAAACATCAAATATATAAGCCAGTCTTGATTTTGCTCCAAGGAGGAAATCACGACAGACATAGTGTTCTCCATGCATCACCTACAGCATAACTAAAGATGAATATTCCACATAGATGCAGCAGGGAGACATGAAAGAGGCTTTGATTAACTTTTTGGAAGTGGCCTGAACAACAAATGTGCAGCTACAAATGGTTTCTCATAATCTTCTTTGAATACTCTCCAACCCAGTGTTCTACTCGCCTAGCTTGTTGGCCTTTTTTAAGTTTCACTTTTGAAACTAGTATGGAAACTTTACAGCAAGGCTGTTTTCAGAAAAGCATGAGCTTAAACGTCTAAGATGTCAGACTAAAATTTATAAAGGCCATATATAAAGATGTCATTATTACCTATCCATAGCACATTGGCTTACGAAAGGAGTAAGATCTATATCATTGATAGGACTGAACGGTTGCACAGAAGGTATATCATCTAAGCAAAGGACACTGTCATTTGATTGGCTCTAATATCTACAAAAAAAAACAAAAGTAAGCATATATAAACAATAGAAGGAGAAAAAACTCAGAATCTTTCAAAATAATCATGTCTCCAGTCACAATAATGAAAGAAAAAAAGTTTTAAAACATCAACATACAATAAACACAAGTATTGGTTCAAACGTATAATGCATAAGGATGATATGTGCTACCTTGTATAATGTATCCAAGATAAACATATCCAATTGTCCACCACTTCCACCAGATTTTGATATTGCTGTGTGATCCAAAGGCAATAGAATCTGAGATATCATCTTTGAGAATATCAAACACACACGGACTAAGAAATTAGTAACACTTACCATACTCTAGGCTTGGAATAAAGGAAACAAAGACAGACATAGTCTTTTCCATTCATCACCTACATCAGAATTAAAGATTGAGTCTCTACATAGATCAAACAGGGAGACATGATTAGCTATTTCTGAAGAGGCTTAGAGTAACATACTGGAAGTGGCATGAATGAGAAGTCTGAAGCTACGTATGGTAATTGCTTCCCAATAATGAAAGGAAAGAACAGAGCCACCGGTGTCTTCCCCGTTGAATTAAAATCTGAGGAAGCGAATAATATTTCATAAATATTCACCTTAGATAAACGCCCTGTATTTTTCGTAAGAGAAGTGAAGTGGAAGAGTCGATTTGGGAGCGCTTTCTGTTGCTAATTTGTTTGAGCTAATAGATCGGTGTTTCGAAGAAGTGTTCTCGAGAAAGAGATTATATAATAGAAAACAAAAAGGAGGTGGAAGAATACATCACTTATGAATAAAAGTGTAAAGAGAAGGAATCAATGATTTACAAAGGGTGATTATTGCATAGTAACGGAGATTTGGAGAGAGTTGAAATGATGGAGAAGACTCGGAGAAGAAGAGAGAATAAGATAGATTTTAAATGGGCTACAACCAAATTTTATGAATCCAAAACATTTGGTCTATTTTGCAATTTAATGTTGACAAATGAGATGTTAAGTGGCATAAAAAAAACTTATCATTAGTTGATTTTTTCATCTGACGTGGACAGGTTAGGTGGTGACTATATTCCCCTTTTATTATAGTATATATAGATTATCCACTAGTTTGGTTGTATAGTCCATTAATTTAAGTTAATCGAATGTTTGTATCGATTTGTTTGAATTTATTGGTATATTTTATTGGTTATGTCCAATTTAAGTTTTAAATTTTTTTGAAAAAAACTAATTAAGTTATGGGAAAATAATTATATGTAGCAACAACCGGTCAGAGTTATCTTATACTTATCTGGTTTGTTGTAAAAGAAATGGGCCCCGCACACGACCCCTTCACACGAACCGGGAAATCACAGGGCCGTTTGGACTTCCCATAAATAGAGCGATCGGTCGCAGAGAACATCACGTCCAACGGGAAAACCGATAAAACGCACTACGTGTAGTTGTCATTTTCTCGACATCTGTCAGTTTTATTTTATTGGGTTTAAAAATCACCGATAGTTTCGAAAATTCTGCTTTTAATTCTTCGTGATCTTTCATTTTCTGCACCTAAACTAAAAAAAAAAAATTGCCTCCAAAAAAAAACATGTGTGGGATTCTTGCCGTTTTAGGATGCTCCGACGATTCTCAGGCGAAGAGAGTTCGTGTTCTTGAGCTTTCTCGCAGGCAATACTACTTTTCTCTGTTTTGTTTTCTCTTTCGGTTTGATGTTAAACATCGTATGATACAATGTTATGTTTCTTTCAGATTATTATAACAACGATTTGATGTGATCTAATACAATTTTGTATTCTTGGGCATTTTTTTTTGTTGAACGTGACAGAAACAGTGATTCTTGAGCTAATTAAACGTCTCCCTTTTGAATAGTTTTCGTGAATCTCTTTGAAAAAGTTGTTAATCCGGTTGAAATTATCAAATCAATATTTGGTTTTAATAGTTTTTCTTTTCAAAATATTGGTTATAGATTAAGGCACAGAGGACCTGACTGGAGTGGAATATATCAGCATGGAGACAATTACTTGGCCCATGAACGTCTTGCGATCGTCGATCCTGACTCCGGGGATCAACCTCTCTTCAACGAGGACAAGACCGTTGTCGTCACGGTACACTCCAAGATCTACATCCGTGTGGAGTCATATTAATTCTTTTTTAATATTATGCTGAACATTTTGTATTATTGATTTTGAAGGTAAATGGAGAGATTTATAACCATGAGGAGCTGAGAAAGGATTTGAAGAATCACAATTTCCGTACCGGTAGTGATTGCGACGTCATTGCTCATCTGGTATGTGTGGTTTCATATTAATTGTTTCTGCTATGTTTCTGGATATTAAATGTTTGAAGTGTTTTGGATGAATAGTATGAGGAGTATGGTGAGAATTTTGTGGATATGTTGGATGGAGTCTTCTCCTTTGTGTTATTGGACACAAAAGATAACTCATTCGTGGTGGCTCGTGACGCCATTGGTGTCACTTCACTCTACATTGGTTGGGGACTAGACGGATCTGTTTGGATATCTTCAGAGATGAAAGGCTTACACGAAGATTGTGAACATTTCGAAGTGTTTCCTCCAGGTCATTTGTATTCAAGCAAATCAGGAGGGTTTAAGCAATGGTACAATCCTCCTTGGTACAACGAATCTGTTCCTTCTACGCCCTATGAGCCTCTCGCAGTTAGACGTGCCTTTGAAGACGTAAGAAAACTTGCCCTTGAAACAAACGAAAAATATCTTCTTTCTAATGTGTTTGGTTTTCTCTGTAGGCTGTGACTAAGCGGTTGATGAGTGATGTTCCATTTGGAGTTTTGCTCTCTGGTGGTCTTGATTCTTCTCTTGTAGCTTCTATCACTGCCCGTCACTTGGCTGGTACTAAAGCAGCTAAGCGATGGGGTCCTCAGCTCCATTCCTTCTGCGTCGGTCTTGAGGTGAGCTATAAAACAGAGTTCCTCTGTTTTCGATAGTGTTTTTGAAGTTTGAAATTCAAATTTAGCTTCACTTCTGTTTTTTCTTCTCGTTAGGGTTCGCCGGACTTAAAGGCGGCAAAAGAAGTGGCGGATTATTTGGGGACGGTGCACCATGAGTTCCATTTCACGGTGCAGGACGGAATTGATGCAATTGAGGATGTGATTTACCATGTTGAGACCTATGATGTGACGACAATTAGAGCTAGCACACCCATGTTCTTGATGTCCCGGAAAATCAAGTCTCTAGGTGTTAAGATGGTTCTCTCCGGTGAAGGTTCTGATGAGATCTTTGGTGGGTATCTTTACTTCCACAAGGCACCTAACAAGCAAGAGTTTCACCAGGAAACCTGTCGCAAGGTAAAAGATATTCACTTTAATCACAGCGAGACATCAGGTAAAACAAGATCTTAAACTCTTTGTACGAGATGTCTTGCAGATCAAGGCTCTTCACAAGTACGACTGTTTAAGAGCCAACAAAGCTACCTCTGCCTTTGGTCTAGAGGCGCGTATTCCTTTTTTGGACAAAGAGTTTATCAACACCGTTATGTCTCTAGACCCCGAATCCAAAATGGTAATTGAAATCCCAAATTGCAGATTCAATACCTTCTTTCACAAGTTAATATTTGTTGAAGAAATGGTCTATATGTGCCTTTTTAGATCAAACCAGATGAAGGAAGGATTGAGAAATGGGTTCTAAGGAGAGCCTTTGACGATGAAGAACGTCCTTATTTGCCAAAACACATTCTCTACAGGCAGAAAGAGCAGTTTAGTGATGGCGTTGGCTACAGTTGGATCGATGGCCTCAAAGCCCATGCTGCTGAAAGTGTATTAAAAAATAAAGATCGCATATGGATATCGTTTGTTTTGCTAAATTATGGTTTTAGATCTGACTGTTTATACTCTGTTTTTTAGGTTAATGACAAGATGATGTCGAACGCTGCACATATCTTCCCTTACAACACTCCCCTCACCAAAGAAGCTTACTATTACAGAATGATCTTTGAGAGGTTCTTCCCGCAGGTATGACACTTTCAAATCCGCATATGATGTAATGGAATCTGACAGAATTTACAAACTGTTGAACTGCATTTTTACAGAACTCTGCGAGACTAACCGTTCCTGGGGGTGCAACCGTAGCTTGCTCGACCGCAAAGGCAGTGGAGTGGGATGCGAACTGGTCCAACAATATGGATCCCTCGGGAAGAGCTGCCATCGGAGTTCACCTCTCCGCCTACGATGGCAACAATAAGGGGGCGTTGCCCTTGCCGCCCCTTAAGGCAGTTGACGACCTCCCAATGATGATGGGACAAGGAGTTGTGATGCAAACATAAGCTGCCCTAATGGATTTAACTGTATTGTATAAATTTCCAAAGAAGAAATGTTTTTTTTGTTTTCTACTGAAGATTAATGTTTTATGTTTTTTGGTCAGAAATAATAATATCAAAATTTACAATAATTAAGTTTTTGATAAGATTCAAATTTACAGTTTGTATGTAACCTGATGTACCTCAATTTTATAATCCCTCAAATCTATTAGAACATAATCTTAGGTTGTTATATTAATTTAAAAAGAAATATATATTTAGAAGTACTACTAAAAAATCATTTATATCCTATATCATAATAATAATAATAATAACAGCTCAATTACTCTAACCAATTAGACACCACAATAAAAACAAATTGATTAAACTAAATGTAAACTAATCTATTATAAATGATCAACATATATATTTTTATCATCTAATCTTGTCTGAGTCATAATACATTTAGCAATCTGATATGTGTTTCAATTAAATTTCTAAATCAATTTTAATTCAAACTATACAATCATTTGCGTTGATTTGAAAAAACAGATATGATAGAAATATTATCCACGTTTTAACGCGGATTAAGATCTTACTATATACTATCAAAACAAAAACACTAAAAATCTTTGTATATTTAATTACATATTATTTTTTAATTTAGTTATTATTGAACATACGCTCTAGTATTTTCAAAATAGAATATGTCAAAATATATTTTTATTTTTATTTTCAAAACTACATTTTAATAATATTTTATTTATTTAAAATGTAAATATATTATTTAAAAATTTAATTTTAAATAATAAAATTGTAATTAATATCTAACTAAAACATAATCATTAGAAATCTAGTTACAAAAATTTATAGTTAGAATATTATGTTTATTTAACTTTCTATTATTTTACTTACAATTAACTTACTTATAATTAAATATTATTTAAATAGTTTCAAAATAAAATATCCTAAAATATATTTTTAAGTATTTTTTTCTAAGATTATTTTTAATAATATATTTTAATTTAAAATATGATTATATATTCAATTTTACTATTTAGTTTTAATGATAAAACTCGTAATTAATATTAAGTATTATTATAAATGAATATTAATTTATTTTTATTTGTAGAATAATTAATAATATTTTTATAATATTTATATATACATAATTTATATTCAAAGCTAAATTACTACTCCAATTAATAAATATAAAAATAACTTAATCTACTTATTAACTAATTTATTAATTATATTAAACAATTACATATACATGATAATATGGGTAGACTCATTAAGAGAAAGGGTGTCACATGACAGTCCATAAATCTTAAATAGTTTAAAATTTGTACATATATATACATAATTTCAGTAGCTCTGGTAAGATACTCCTAAAGAACCTCCTAAAATCCGAGTTGAGTCTTTCTTGATCCTTTTTGACATCATTTTTGTTACTTAGTCAACATATTGAACCCAGTAAAATTAATGATAAGTGTACCACTGCATATATTCATAAATTTTAGAACATGTTTCAATTTATTAAAATAGGATATTAAAGCAATAATATTTGAAATAATAAATAACTTTATATTTTAATATCCATATTTAAATTAGATTATTAAACAATAATTTAATATATATGATTTTGAGAAAAAAATCAGTACTAAATTTTGTTGATAATAATATTATTTGATTATATGGTACATTGAACTATAGGTTATGTTTTATAATGACAGATTTTTTCTGCAGATTATTTTATAAACATGTAAATATTTACCAAGTATAAGACGGGTTGGAAGACATATAGTTAATTTATATTATAATAAAATAAATTTTGATCAATTTGAAAAAAATAAAAATTATTTCATATTATAATTTTAATGTTTTAAAATATAAGAAAAATAAATTCGAGGTGGATTATATAAATGAGTTATTTTATTTTCATAAAATCATATTTATATGAATTTTGATTTAATTATCTATAATTTAAAAACAATTTTTTATAAATATATATATGTATTAAATTTCTATTCTCACTAAATGAATTTTCAATAAAAATTAGCCCCACTCTCTAAAATCACATGTATTCTAGTTGTTATATATAACTGTAGATAGATTTATTTTTTTCCAAATAAGAATTGTAAAAAAGCGATTTCCTAGGATTTAGAAGAAAAAAAAACTAATTTTGTAAAAAAAAAGAAGTTGTAACCAATCAAGATTTTAAATTGATTATATGTGGCCAGTTGCTGCATAATCGGAATCAGTCATTTTATTTAGCCTCTTATGCTAACGTGGCTGTCATGTGGTAAATTGGTTTGGTTGACTAGTTTTATTTATTTGATGTCGTTTTGATGCTTAGTTATAAATAATTAATTTGCACTTAACCTAGGACTAACTCCAAATTACAACATATTCCAACCACTGAGATACTTAGGTTTTTAACGTTTGGTTGACAACACAATAAACTATTATAAGAAAGTCAAGACTAATAATCTTCACCTTTTTGAATTTTTTCTCTGATGATAACCCTTTCCGGCGGAAGAAACCTGATCTAAAACATGCGGAAACCAAAGAGAACTCGAATTCGAGTAGGGTCTGTGCTAGAAGTATCAAGACATATCGAGTAAGGTTTAGACAAGAGGAATGAGTCGGATCGTGTTTGTGGATTAAATCACGCACAAGTAAGTTTTGTAGAGAAATTTACGTTTAAAGATACATTCTCACTTTCTATTTATATATAGAGATATTTTTTACATGATACACACTTTTTCTATATAGTATGTCATTTTTACCGTCAACTAAGCTTTCATAACATATTTTTACTTTTCTAACTAAACTAAACTGTCTCTGTAACCAGACAAATAAAAATATACAAAAGTTTATTCTCTCCTATTTTGATTTACGATTGATTTACACTTTCCCAATTTTAAGAACCCTGATTTTCTTTCTTCCTCTCTTTCCTCTCCTTGCGACCGATCTATGGACGTCTTTGGTAACATAGTCGTCGCCGTCCGACTCTGTTCTCTTGAACATCTCCAAAGACGTTCAAGAAAAAGCGTGATAACTAATCAAAATTGTTGGTAACTATGATACAACATCTCCAAATTCTTCTTCTTCTTCTTCTTCAGGCATAAAATCTTCAGGCATAAAATCCAAAACACTATGGGTTTGTGATTCTGCTTTGTGATTCTTTTTTCGATTATGTTTCATGCTTTCAGAAAACCCCAGATTCTTCTTCTTATTCTTCTCCTTCTTCTTCTTTCATACAATGAGTTTGTGATTATGTTTTGTGATATGTCTATTAGAGATTTTACGGATGATGTAAGCTCTTGTTTGTTGACTATTATAAATCCTTCCTCACAATTTTCACTCAATGAAAGCATATGAGAATTGTATCCACATACTAAAACATATATTGTGCTGCTTTGTTCTAATTATATATATTACAGAATTTGTTGGAGTTTTCAAAAGATTACTCAACAATTAAAATCCTTACCGTTCTAATCTAGTGACTCAAATTTGTCTGAGAAGTTGTCTGGATCTCCGACATGTTATAACCAGTTATCAAGAATCTTTAGTACACATTCCAGCGGAGATTTGTAATTGGACTTCTTTCGATTCATCTAACAGAAACATTCAGATCATGAGTTCGTATAAAAGGTCAAAAGCTCTAAACGATTTAATCTAAGGACACAACAACTCTGGAGCTGTTTTAATACAGAGAACAAAAATTAAAGCTCCAGAAGTTGTGGTCATGGTTGAAAATAAAGAGGAGGATGAGAGTGCAAGGACTCAGATAAAACAGTCAAGAGAAGCCAGTTGCTTATAGACTGAAATCAAGAGAGAATCAACTTTGTTATGCTTCCTCAACTACGAACACAAATATTTTTTGTGTGAGTTTTTTAAAAAAATTTCCACCTTTTTTATCCATCCACGTCCACATTTTTTTGTTTATGTCCATGCATTTCTTATATAATTGTTAAAATATAGAGAAAAAGAAATTACAATTTACTGTAATAGTTTTATTTTCTTTGTGTATCTTAAAATCTGAGAAGAAAACAAATAAAAATAGAAACTAATTGAATGATAATAAAAATATAAAGCAACAACCTAAATTGACATCATCCTATTCACTAATCTTAGTAAGTACAACAAATCACCTTTTCAGCTGACTAACTGGATACAAACTAATTTTATAAATGACTTATTAAACAAAATAAAGCAATTACACTATTTTTTTCTTCTGTTGTTGGGTAAATGACATTCATGTCAAAGACATCTAAAAAATGTATAAGTGTATCTCTAACACAATGTGTCTTAGAGTATTAAAAAGACATAAATGTGTCTTAAAAGAGAAATCAACTCATTTTTATATGTCTTACTTATACTTTAAGTATACTATCGTGTATATATTACTTTAACTTTGTAGAATTTATATATCATAATTTTTTGGTAAAATGATACATCAACCTTCACATCAGCTATCAAATTGTATTTGTAATATTAGCTAATGTTGGTGATATAGTCTATTTATTACCAGTTTTAGGTCATGTTATAGACTCTATTTAGGGTCTATTATGTGTGTCTAGGCTATGTTTTGGAGTATTTAGAGGTCCATGAACGTTTTAGAGATATATGGAGATACTTGGAGCTTTTGGAGCATGTGGAGGAGAATAATCCGTAGCTGACCATTTGAGGAGTCGAAGTACAAGACTGTCGTCGATCGACGACACAACCTTGGAGTCGACCGATGTTAAAAGACCAAGGTCGATCGATGCTGCACACTTGCCATCGATCGACATCCAATTCGCAGACAACCGAATTTAAAGCCCAAGTTAGAGACAAATGACAAGAATGCCCTTGGACGACTTAAAACTCTACTTATGTGTTTCAATGCCATTGTTGAGGCAACACACTCACAAAAGCTTTATTCTATCTATAGTTTCCGTTTTGGGGGGAGAAGATTCATAACTCCTTAGGGAGATTTGTATTGGAACCCCCAATATTTTATCTATGCATTATATTCAGACTATTGTTCTTACTTTAATTATGTTTGAGTAGATATCAACTAGATTTAGGGTTTAATGATAGCAATCATGGATTAGCCCAAAAGTAGGATTGCTAGGTTAAGTTAATATCCATCAATTGAGTTGTGCTTCATGCTTGCATTCTAGAGTAGCTAACTAGGATCTCGAAAGTAGGACATGGACGACTATGAGAGTAGGTTATGTGCTAGAATAGACTCCATTAAACTAGGCTGTTTGGCACATGCGAGAGCTGGTCTAATAAGTCTGGTGGACTCATCAAATCTTGTTCACACTTCCTTCTGATTTCACCGTCAATCGACATCAGACCTTAGCCGTCGATCGATGGTCTTTCCTTCTGCTCGCATACGAAAGTTGGAGTTTAAAAGGGTCAAACTAGTTAATATTTGAGTTCTACAATATTTACATTTCTGTGCTTCCTATTCTCATAATCCATTAGGCTTGAAACCCTAGATCTAGCATGTTTACATTTACATCTAGTTAGTTTATTTGCATATTTCCATATTTGCATTATTAGAATATTTCCTTATTTGCATTATTAGCATATTTCCATATTGCATCTCTACTTCTTAATAAAAAATATTTCCTTAATTAATCGTTCGCCACTGATATATATATATATATATATATATATTCACCAAAAATCTATTGTGTGTCATTGCTCTCTGCGGATTCGATCCCTGAGTACTACACCTGATCTCTTTTGACAAGAATATTATTTATGTGTTAAGACTAGGGTTGATTTGATAGTTGATTGTTTAGGATATTTATACCTTACTACAACAATAAATCACCGAATGTCAAATTTGGCGCCGTTGCCGGGGAGCATTGATCGCCATTAGATTTAATTTCTAGGATTTAGTCTAGGTTTGTTACTACTTTTCAAGTTACTAATTTTTCTTTTCCTCTGTTTTTCAGGTGCATGCAAAGACACACCATAAGCAATAAAGGACAAGAACTGCTATTCTCTGACCCCGACAAACTCGAACGTACGATCCGCAAAGAAAGACGACGAGCATCAATCGACAACACCTATACAGCGTCGACCGACACTTCTTTACAGACAGCATCGACCGACATCAGAACTCGAGCATCAACCGATACTGATCACATAACACCAATCAACAACAACTTATCCGCATCGATCGTCAGAAGCAGACGAGTTCAGATGGTTGCGACTTTAATATTGATTCGGGATGAGAATAGAGACCTGCCTTACCTCGACGGTCATCTGCGTAATGCAGCAGGTAAAGAGAGCAAGGAGAAAATAGAGGCTGGAAAAAATCACCACGTCAATGCATTGATTAACGATGATTTTTTGCAGGAAGTTAAGAGAAAAGCTCCAAGAAAGGGATTTTTGGTGTGGAAAGTTCCATGTCATTCGGCAGTTCGCATTGGTGTCGATCGACACCAAGCAATGAGCATCGATCGACAACGATTCTAGCTTTGTGTGAATTGACTAACGTTGATCGACAGAATCACAAGACAATCGACCGACAGAGAGATAGAGGTATCAATCGACAATGCGACCTGAGCATCAATCGACAGATGAGAAAGCTGGTTCGACTACCAAGCATCATTGCGAATTTGATCGTGCGTCCAACCACAACGGTTTCAGAGCAGAATACTGACACATCTGAAGCTATGGATCTTGATAGAGAAGATGAGGGACACTCCAAGAGGAAGCAAAAATCCCCAAACATCAACGCAGAGAAGTCAATGAAAAAGAGATGGATAGCTTTGCCAAAAGAGTTTTCAAAAATTTTTAGATACTCTTTTTAATAAAGTTTATTATACTCACAGGTTGTGAATGTTTTTCAGGGAAACAAGGGCGACAGACGATGATATAGAGATCATTTTCAATCATCTTAGAGAAAAGATGAAACATAGGACTTTTCTGAAGAAGAAAAGTGATCCTGGGAAGTTTGTGGTTCCATGCTTCATCAAGGGAAACAAATACCCGAATTCCCTCTGTGATACTGGATCATCAGTGAGCATTATGCCAAAGACTATGGCAGAGGAGCTAAACCTGTAAGTGGAACCCTCCAGTGATTCTTTTAAATTTGTAGACTGCTCAAAAGTGAACTCAGGATGAATGGTGAAAGATGTCCCAGTACATATTAACAACACCCTAGTCCTAGTAGACTTCCACGTGATGGACATAAGGATAGATTGGAACTCTCCACTACTTCTTGGAAGAGCATTCATGGCTACCGTGGGAGCTATCTGCGATATGAAATTAAACAGGTTGTATCTATCTCTAATTAATCAAAATACTTTCTATGAACTTGTCAAGAATAAGAGCAAGGCTACTCTGATTAAATTGTGTAATGATGCAAAACTTGTGGCCACATGATTCTGCGATTATGAGTTCAATAAAGAGTCGAAAGATGGAGCATCGATCGATATCCAGCCCATAAAATCGATCGACGCATTTTCTGTTCAGCAATCGGTCGACACCCACCCTTCGCTATCGATCAACAACCCTACTCCAGAACAGATCAACAATTGCCACGCAGATGGTGGCTAAAACCCAGCCTACCTTGAGTACGACGAAGATTACAGAGAAGAAGAGATAATCGAGTACCGTGGTATTGTTATGGAAGAGGCTGGTGTTTATCACATTTCGCATCGACTCGGGAAATCGACAACGATCGACGGTAACCTTACCCCATCGATCGATACTGACCAAGAAGCAGAGTCCGAACAAGATTCAGCTGTAAAACACGAGACGGAATATGGTTATCTACAACCAGATGAATTCGGTATCATGAGAGATCCAGACGGTCACGCAAGAGCTATGGATGGTAGACTGCTAAATGTCACGAGGGAAGATATAGCGGGTATACTTGCCATGGCTAATGGAGCTTGAAACCTTTTCAGGCAACATGCCGATGATACAGTGAAGCTTACGAAGGATACGATGAAGATTAGAGAGAGGAAAAGTTGCTTGAATATCGCGGCCTAGAATCAGAAGATGCTGGCTGGGTGATGAACGCGACAATGGATAATCGAGCATCGATCACCGGTTACTCCTGGCCATCGAACGACATCAGACGCGAACCAGAACACGATCTTGGAGTAGAAGATACAAATATTGGTCGTCTTAGACCGGATGAGTTCAGAATTTTCAGAGACCCAGAGAGACGTGCACATGCTCTTTATGGGAGACTCCTACATATATCTAAGGAGGATGTAGCAAATGCCCTTATTATGGCTAATAATCAGGTAATTCATTTGGACAGCAGTAGCAACCATCGATCGACGCGCATCTTACGGAGTCGATCGACATTGAGGAGCAGAAGAACGAGACGATCCATAATGTTCCATACATTTCCAATCATCCAAGATCGATCGAAAGCATCCATCGTGCATCGATCGACCGCACCTTTCCGGAGGTCCACAAACTTCATCCTTCCAATGCCTATAATTCAGGCAGTCCACAATCGATCGATTGGAACAAACCACCATCTATCGACTGGCGTTCGAGCAAGATATGAGAGCTTTTGATGCTGAGGACAACATACTTTTCCATTGGGAAAATAAAGATGAGTATGGCTTCTACAGAGATGAGAATGGTAATGCACGAGCTACAGACGGAAGAGTAGTGAATGAGCAAGGTGAAGACATCAGAGCAATTATAGAGAGAGCTAATTTGTTTGAGCAGAGCTACATATGTTTACCAGTTGATGCAACAAAGATCACTATGTCTATGAAGAATCAAAGGACATACATCAGAGAAGAGATTGATGATATTATGCATGAGATCTACAAAGCTCAAGAGATGTCACTGGATGATTTCTACAAGAGGTTGGATGATGTCTACTATCCTATAGACAACTGCCTCACCGGTTTGACTGCACGCATGGATGAGATGAAACAAGATTTGGATACTATTCAAAGACAGCATGCGATTGGGGCAGACGTACTAGCTTCGATCGACGACAACATCAGGCCATCGATCGACACTGAAGTCAACAGACAGAAGACCACAACTGAAATACAATTGGAAGATAAGTTTGATGAGATTACTTTTTTTTCTCAGATCTTGATGAAGGAAGATATTTCTCAGCAATTGGAGGATATATCAGAGACTACAGCTTCCAGAATTAGAATGCTACATCGCAATATTGAGAACCTACAAGGAGGAATGCATTCAATGGAGGTTGCAAGAGTAGTTGTAAGGAATGAGAAAACCAGAGGAGATAAAGCAATGAGGAACTTCATTGGTACATGGTTTCAAGTGTTGATCCACCTCCATACTAGTCAGAAAGTTCACAACGTCAAGCTTAGGACTATAACCAAGCGCTGAGTGGGAGGCAACCCACTGTTTAGTAAGTCTCTATTTTGTTTTTAGTTATGCTACTATTTATTTCGAGTTTTACTTTGTTTTGTAGACTGTTTGAGTCCACCATCGATCGACACCATATAAGCACCATAAGTCGACAATGGATCGCGACCATCGATCGACCCCTTACGCCTACCATCGATCGACATTCTTTTACAGAATATGGTATCGAGTTTTCTACTTAAGCTATTTACTTATGATTTGATTTTTCCTAACCAATACGAGGATGTATTACACTAGGGGCAATGCATTTAAGTCTGAGGGAGGTTCACTGATGCTATTTGATTTATTTTGAGCTTTATTTACTATATATATAAGTTTTTCAAAAACAAAATTATTGAGTCAAGAAGGGGACTATGATCAAGATTTATTATTGACTAACCACATTTTAGCACCATTTTTAGAAGGTTGTTTGCAGAGATTACTAAAGATACCAAAGTGGATCATCCTGCCACTATATCACACTTGCTTAGAAAGTTTGAAGGAACCGAAGCTGATTACCAACACTAATCCTGACATTATCTGCTTGCTTTGGGGCTTGGTATACACTGGATCGGATTCCTTTTGCAATCTGAAGGTACAAGTCATTGCACCTTTGGTTCCCTTCTTTCTCTCTCTTCAACATCTACTGAAAAGCTTAAAAGATTGAGATGAGTTCCCGAGATGCAGAGGGGTAGGTACATTACCGATGACCCCACTATTCTAATTCGGAGGAACGGTCACACATTGTTGGAAGCGAGGGGTAGGTACATTACCGATGACCCCACTATTCGCCTACAAGTTTGCCCAAAAATCAAAAATATAAAAGGAAAAGAAAAAAGAAGAAGAAAATCGAAAATGAGATGGAAAGTTGGACTTTATCAGCATCATTGTCCGTTAAGTTTGAGATCTAAAAAGATTCAGAGAGAAAAGGGGGAAAAGGAATCAGAGAAGACTTTGTGTCTGGTTGTTCAGATACTTGCAGAGGTAAGAGTCCATGTGTTCTTTGATCGATACTCCCAAGGTAAAGCTTACGCTTTATTTTATGCAAAGAAATGAAATCAGTAGAGGGGTGAGCCTGACTAGTATTTTCTAAGTTGTTGGTAGAGTGGATTTGATTGCTATACTAGGATAGGGTATATAAAGTTTCTCTGTGATTGACTTGATAGGATGTGGTTGCAACAAAGTAGGGTGACAGTTAGACATTATGTGAGTCTCCGCTTTTCAAAACCTCTTTCACAGGTTTGGTTTGCTTGAGGACAAACAAAAAGTTAAGTTTGGAGAAGTTGATATAGCCTATTTATTACCAATTTTAGGCCATGTTATAAGCTATATTTAGGGTCTATTATGTGTGTCTAGGCTATGTTTTGGAGTATTTACAGGTCCAAGAACGTTTTGGAGATATATGGAGATACTCGGAGCTTTTGGAGTATTTAGAGAAGAAGAATCCGTAGCTGACTATTTGAGGAGTCAAAATACAAGACTGTCGTCGATCGACGACACAACCTTAGAGTCGACCGATGTTAAAATTCCAAGGTCGATCGATGCTCCACACGTGCCATCGATCGACATCCAACTCGCAGACAGTCGATTTAAAGCCCAAATTAGAGACAAATGACGAGAATTCTCTTGGAGGACTTAAACCCTATTTATGTGTTTCTATGCCAATGTTGAGGCAACACACTTACAAAGCTTTATTCTATCTATAGTTTTAGGTTTTTAGGGGAGAATATTCATAACTCCTTAGGAAGATTTGTACTGGAACCCCAATATTTTATCTATGCATTATATTCAGACTATTGTTCTTACTTTAATTATGTCTGAGTAGTTATCAACTAGATTTAGGTTTGAATGATTGCAATCATGGAGTAGCCCAAAAGTAGGATTGCTAGGTTAAGTTAATATCCATCAATTGAGTTGTGCTTCATGCTTGCATTCTAGAGTAGCTAACTAGGATCTATAAAGTAGGACATGGACAACTATGAGAGTAGGTTATGTGCCAGAATAGACTCCATTGAACTAGGCTGTTAGGCGCATGCGAGAGTTGGTCTAATAAGTCTGGTGGACTTATCAAATCTCGTTCACACTTCCTTCTGATTTCACCGTCGATCGATATCATGCCTTAGCCGTCGATCGATGGTCTTTCTTTTTTCTCGCATACGAGAGTTGAAGTTAAAAGGGTCAGAATAGTTAATATTTGAGTTCTAGAATATTTACATTTTCGTGCTTCCTATTCTCTATAGTCCATTAGGCTTAAAACCCTAGATCTAGCATATGTACATTTACATCTAGTTTGTTTATTAACATATTTTCATATTTGCATTATTAGAATATTTTCATATTTGCATTATTAGCATATTTTCATATTGCATCTCTACTTCTTAATAAAAAATATTCCTTAATTAATCGTTCGCCACTGATATATATATATATATTCACCTAGCTTAGTCTTTAGAAATAAGAAATCTATTGTGTGCCATTGCTCTCTGTGGATTCGATCCCTAAATGCTACACCTAATCTCTCTTGGCAAGAGTATTATTTTTATGTTATGACTAAGATTAATTTGATAGTTAATTGTTTAAAATATTATACTCTGATAGAACAATAAAACACCGAATGTCAGTTGGTAGCATGAATTTCCCATTAGCTAATTATGTAAACGTAGATACCACATGTATAGCAAAATTGTTTAAAAAGTAAAGTCATTTTATAAAATAAAAATTTTAGAAAAAAACATAATATTTTTTATATTTTAATAAATTAAAAATTTTTAATTTAAAATGAATAGTTTTATATTATATAAGAGTTATATCCTTGTTGTAATGTTTTAATTATAGTGCTTGCTCTTGTTTTCTTCTCAATTAGCTTTGGTTACGTTGTTTGCATTAAAGGAATTTTGATTGGCAAATAATAAATTATATTTTTCTTATAACAAAAATAATCGCATGATTACACAACCGACCAATATTCCTTCAATGCCATAACGTAATCAGGATTAACCGAAACAAAATAAGAGCAAGTTCTATGATTGGAACATAACAACAAAATATAAATCTTAAATAAAACAAAGACTTATTCATTTTAATTATTTTTTAAAAGTAATTATAATTTTTAAAATGGTTACATTTTCTTTAACTTTATTTTTATAAAAGAAATTTGTAAAATAATTTTGTTGGACATGTGGCTTTCGCGTTATCAGAATAGTTGATGTGATATTTATGTTAACAAAATTAGATGTTATGGTAGTTGAGGTGGCATTTGATGTATGATTTCACCAAAATATCAAGCAAAATGTGTGATTCTTAAATTTTTATAAAGTTTAGGTATTTACTTGCATGGTAGTTTACTTGCATGGTAGTTTACTTAATGTATAAATTGAATATATAACAATACTGTAGACAAGAAAATACTTCGGACATAATTTAGCAATTGCTAAAAATGAAAAGAAAATTGATATAGGTTTTGAAGCAATTGACCATATTTTAAAAACTTTAGTTTTAGTTTTCAAAAATTTAATAGTTCTTTCCATTTTGAACATGGTTTAATATATTTGTATGAATAATATGAAAAGCTAAGTTTATAAGAGAATAATCTGTTTCTCGAGATACCCAGTGTGATGCTAAAGAGTTCATAATGCAGCAGCATCTACGCCGCCATCACCTTAACCGTCTTTTACGTCTTTCCTTTTTATTTGATTTATCTTTAATTCCTTTTTAGATAGTTCTTGTTGTTTGCGTTTTCCTTTTTAGGATATAAATTATCTTTCCAAAGTCGGTTGTGACTTTGAGAATGATTCCCTATATAAACGGCATTAGCCTTGGCTTTTAAGAGATAGAATTTGATTAATAAAAACTAGAGAACTTTCTCTTTTCCTTGTTTGTCGATTTGATCCAATTCATCATTGCAAAAAGCGGGTCTCTAAAGCGGTAAGAACCCCTAGATTGAGCTGTCATCGTTCTTACACGCCATCAGTTGACATGTTTAAAAATCATTGATTAATCATCTTAATGTTTATAATTCCATAAGCTATCACACTGCTCTAGGGATGTCAAAATGGGTCAAATGGGTCAACCCAACCCATAACCCAAATGGGTTGATTGTTAATGGATCATGGGTCAACCCAACCCAATTATTAAATGAGTTGAGTTGACCCATGACCCATTAAATTACATGGGTCAGATGGGTTAACGGTTGACCCATCAACCCAACATCAATTTTAAGTAAATTCTTTATTAAAAAGACATTTTCACAAATATTTTTTTAAAAGGCAATTTTTTTTTGGATTAATTAGAATCTTAAATTTCACATTCTAAAACTTTACCAAACCCTCTAACTCTAAACCTAAATATTAAATTAATTAACCTAAAATTATAAGTGTATTTTTCTTTTTAAAAGATAAGGGTAAAATTGATTAAGATACATATAAAAAGTGGTAGTAAAAATATAGTATTTTTGTCAATTTCTCTATTTTTAGTACACTTTTATATTATAAAGTCAGAATTATATTATTTTAAATAAAATTAGTTACAACTGTCG
The DNA here is from genome assembly GCA_905132765.1 of Moricandia arvensis. Taxonomy (NCBI): domain Eukaryota; kingdom Viridiplantae; phylum Streptophyta; class Magnoliopsida; order Brassicales; family Brassicaceae; genus Moricandia; species Moricandia arvensis. The sequence continues at coordinate 81,639 of CAJHQP010000922.1, forward strand.
TTTTATTGACAATCGAAGATGTAAATAAAAGAAGAAAAAAGTCAATGCTTTTGATTTGTCCTTGGTGATCGATATGTTGCAATGCGTAATCGTATATACAGTAATAGTTAGTCCATGTTGTAATTTACTATAGGACCCTTGATGAAGGGTAAAAGTTTGTTTGAAAAAGTAGTGGCATTTTAAGTAATATGCCATTGGTAATATAAGGGTAATAGATAAAAATGATTTTGTTTTAATAAATTAGATTTACATATTTTTAAAAGGTTCAAAATACAATCATATAAATAAAAATCATTTTTGTCTTCAAGTTCTAAGTATGAAATTAAAATGTGTATATATATATATTTTTTCATCAAAATATGTGTATATTGTTATTAATTAATACTAATAAATATTTTTAAATTTGTTATAATTAATCAAAGATTAGTCAATCAAATTAATAATCTTTTGGTCAAAAATAAAATTTATTGATGAAAATAGTGAATACAATGTTTAATATGATTAAATGGTTAATTTTTATTGTTAATGGGTCATGGTTGACCCAACCCAATATATTTATTTAACTTGTTAACCCATTAACCTGTTAACCCATTAACTTGTTAACCCAATAACCTGTTAACCCATTAACCCATTGGATCAAAAATAAACAGTTCATTTGGGTTAATGGGTCAATTTGGGTTGGGTCAACCCATGGGTCATGACCCATTTTGACACCCCTACACTGCTCCTACACTCTGATATGGATATTGGTCTATGCTTTCGGGCCTATTTACATATCAGGAGAAAAAATCTATCCCTAGATTACACTTCTTTTTTAGAATTAGTTGGATCTTTTTATAGATTCGGAATACCCCTAGATTAATAAAAAGAAAACCATGATTTAGCTTAGCAACAATTGTTGTTTGTTACACTTTTATTAACAATAAGCTGAAACTAATCCAGTGTTTGGAACCAATAAATGTTTGGAAAAATCCTTTACATAGTACAAAAAACTTTTATGACAATAAGAAGAATCTTTTCAAAATGGCATTCATTAAAGGGTCAAATTATTAAATTACTCCAAATCATAAACCTTATTTTGACGCCTCTCTCTGAATATTAAACTAATACCCCAAACATTAACACAAAATTCAAATATAAAATCAAAAATATTGTTTTTAACTTTTCATAAATGATATTTTAAAAAAACTAGATTATTTATCCGCGCTATGCGCGGAAATTTATTTATTTTACATTTTACTATTGATTTTATAGTGCGAGTATCAAATATTATAGAATAAACATGTTTTATAAACTATTAAAAGTGTAGAATATAATATAAGAGGAGAGAGAGATTATCTAATTTATGTTGTTTCAATGTTTTGTATAGTTTTATCTACTCATATTTATGTAATAAATTTGTTTTATTAGTTTAACAAATTAGCTAGACTGCCTTAAGAATATATAGATAAGTCGGAAGATGATGGAAAGTTTTTCTTAGTTGTGTTTTCTTGATAATAATCGTTTTATTTGTTGTTGAGAAATTTTCTTCTAATTCATGTATTGAACTTAACTCTTATCTTTTCTTTGAAGTCTTTGATGATAGTTATAGTTTTCTCCAAGTAAAGCTTATGTTGAGGCAATTAAAAACTTTCCTAAAAATAAGAATTATTAATATGTATATATTACCCTTTTAAGACTAATAAAGAGCTTAGGTATACCACTGAGATAAGGTGGATCCAGGTGAGAAAGGGGTGTGGCACATCCCACATACTAATTATTAAGAAAAATTTGTGCACGTATAAACAGATGAAAGTGTTTGGCCTTTTTGGCTAAAACGTGCCCATGTGCCCACACCCTCTTGTTCGAGCCAACAAAATGACCTTTTCTTTTTTTCAATTTTTAAAATACTTTTAATCATCTTTTTCATGAAAGATTTTTCTCTTATTTTTCTTTTCTACCTGACACTATTCTACACTAAAAGTGAGACTCCTGAATGCTTATATTTTTCATACAGGAACAAACAAACATCAATGTTAACTTGTTTTTAGAAAGATATATTTGAATTTTACATAAATGATCAACTTTTTTTAACACCAATAGAAAAAAGGTAAGACTAATCAATGCTTTTATATTAATTTTTTTTGTTAGTGGCAAGCCTAACAAAGTGCATAATCAATTATTTCTAAATTTATTAATAGAGGAATGTATACTCGTAAATGGTTAAACATGTATATTTATAATATTTTAATAAGTAATATTATTAATGAATAAGTTTTCAAATTTCAATATTCTAAGTACAATATTCAGTTAAAATGTTATTTTTTTGTTAGATATGATGAGTTGAATAAACTAATGAAGTCGAAGATGATGTAAACGGCAAGAAGAACACGTCTTGATAAGGAACTAACGTTTGTATGATATGTGCAGATGGTAAACTTCAAGATTAATATCGCTACAATGTAATTCAAATAAATTGTCATGTTTTTTTTTCATTCAATCCTAGACAACCAAAGAAAAGACACATAGATAATGAAAAAGCGGTAAATCATAATAGTATTCCGAATATTAAAGCCAACTTGTAGAGTACGAAAACGCAATACACATGCATGCTTGTGAAGGAATACCTTCGTGTCCTTCATTATTTAATGTTCCACTCCCACTTCAAGATAGATCTAACGACGCACACAACTTGCCAAGCTTCTCAAACGTATGATACATCACTGCTCCACTCTCTTCTCCTAGAGACTCAAGTGTCCTCTCTCTGCACCCGAAATCTTCCAAGTATACACTAATTTCTGGCTTGTACACGTTCACACACCAACGCTCTAGTGCACAGCTACAGAGAATTTCTTGGGATCAAAGCAAGTCAGAACCTTCTCACCAGCTGATTCAGCTGGATAGTTTTGAAGTCAAAACCCACAGCTTCAAAGATAGTGTAACTAAACCATCTTCAGTGGTCAAAGATAAAGAAAATGGAAATCTCGAGCTTGGCAAGATCTTTCCCGGGACAAAGACTGTTTCCTAAACAAAAAGGAAGGAAGGTACCTGATTTTGGCATGTATCCCTGTAGAATGAACCTGGCCAATGGCCATGTTTAGTTACTGTTTTGCAACACCAACTACAAATCACAAAGATAGTTTAATTGTTGAATGTGCCACAAATCTGTTGTTGAACGTACTTCCGGCCTTTTGGTATGATATTGCCTAAATACAAAAACATGAAAATGAATAAGCAAAAGAGTTTGGAGATCATTTATTGTGTTCCATTCAGGCTATGAGCACATACTGGCCTTTTTGGCCATAACTTTTTTTCCAGAAGGGGGATGCTCATGAGAGAACGTTATTATTACTCTAAGTGTCTCTCATCAATAATTCCGTATAAATCTCTTTTTATTCAGTAAGAGACTGTTTAACGAATCATACCAGTTTCCTACGCCTTAAATGCTCTTGCTTCTATAATTTTTTACGATGTTGTCCTAGGCTGCGTCGCCTTAAACTTGTTTTGCAATGAGGGACCTGAAAAAAAGTAATCATTTTACGTTTCTTTAAGAGTTAAATTCTGGTAAGATGCTCAGTTTTTAACAACTGGATATTGAGAATCAAAAGAATCTCGAAGTTCCTTACTCAAAGAACACTTATCTCAATGGGTCTGCTTCAGTTCTAAAGTCATTAGTTGACAGCAGGAATCCAAAACTTTAACAGATTTTTAGGTTTTAAAAAAAATAAAAAAACCTTAATGCAAAATCACACTTAACCTTTCACCGGGAATCTATTGTAAGTTTCAGAGATTATGCCCAGCCACCAGTCAAGCTAGAAACAATCACAACATCATTATCTTACAAACATTGATTGTGTAAGAAGAGGAGGCGATAGTTGCACATGTTACCTTTTGGCGTCAAACCATTACTGACTTGAGAGAGAGACTCATCTCTGGTATGTGGAAGCCTTATTTCAAACAAATGAAGCGATGATTCAATGGTAACTTGACAAATCAATAACTTATGGGAATACGATGAGTCAAAACTCGACATAAAACTTTTTCTCCAAAAGTCTTACATAGATGACATGAATATTGATTCAGAATCTGATGGAAGCTTTGTAAATAACATACTTGTTCGTAGATGAGTAGGTAAGCCCCCTTTTGTAAGGATCCTTGCCTCCTAAGAGTGGGTGCTTTATTGCACAGAAACGGTAACGGCAACTGAATTTCTCATCTGAGAATAATGAAGATCAAACGGAAGAGCCCGGGTAAATATCAAATCAATAACATGATTTGGGGATCAGAACTCATACATGTTCATCGAGGAGCTCTAAGCCAATAAAGGCCTCAACTTTAGCTTTGCTTCTTGCCTCCCAAAAAATGGATTATCCGAAATCAAAGCCTTGACTCAGCTGCTCCTGGTCAGATGTCGTTGAAATAGACGGCGACGTTATATTTGCTGGTGGTAAGCAGAGACTTCCGCTGGATTTCAAGCCATAGATGTAGCTTATGTAGAGTAGATTTTTGATCTAGGATGGATTTAGGTTTAGAGATAGAGTTTTATATAGGATAAGTACTGGGAGGTGGATCAAAACTTTGAAGATCAGCTTTAACATCATCATTGATTTGAGAAGGTAACTGAGAAGAAACCGACATTGGAGAAGATGAAGTAGAAGAGTCGTGGAGAGACTTTTGATGCTTGAAGACCAAACAGGTTTGTGGGCTTTGACTGGGATGGGTCGAATGATATATTAAAGAGAATCCACACAGAAGCCTTGTTTCACTCAACAGCTGTGACGTGTCATATTAAAACTTTCTCATTGGCTTGAATTTCTAATCCGACGTGGATAGGCTCAGAGGAGCTTATATCCAACTTTTAGTATAGTATAGATTTCCACTTGTGTACTATTTTTGGAACAATAATATGTCGTAGTGCTATCTTACGATATTTTTCTAAATGTTATACCATTGTTTTTGTTCATTAAAATTCTGATTTGTGCTGTTGATTTTTTAACATATATATTTTATAAAATTTAATAATTTATTCATACGTTAAAATAAGACAAAGGGACATTAACTACCTTTTGATTCTCATTTCTTGTCCCATATAGAGATATATGGTTTCTATAGACCCAACGTTCAGGGAAAATGCAGACGTGATCTCTAAATTAAATATCTATGCATTACTTTGCTTTTTTTAAGCATTACTTTGCTTTAAAACAGTGAAAAGGGATACCCTAACTTCTTTCTTATGTATTACTTTGTACGGAGGCTGTCTACATTATTCCTGTATTGATGCTTAAGTAACCTTTTTTAACATGAAAGTCATTTTAGTATAAATTTCGGAGCAAGGCTTCCTAACCACAAGATAAGCTGCGTCTTCTTCTCCAATGGATAACCAAGAAGAAGATCCTAAGGAAACTCCAAACAAAGTTCCCGATCTAACCCTCTTCGAGCAAGCAAATTCTGAAGTTGCTCTTGCTGCCTCCCAAGCTAATTCCCATTTTGGCCCTCCTATCCATGATTTGGCCTCCTCGAGGTTTTCCATGATTGGAAGAGACCGAGAATCTGAAGATGAGGACGAAGAAGGAAGTGGTGGTAACTACTACGAGTATTTCGATAGTAATGGGTTTGGAGAAGACGAAGATGAAATCAATGAATTTCTTGAGGACCAAGAAAGCAACTCTAACCTTGAGGAGGATTATTTCTTGGAGGAAGAAGATGAGATTGACCCCGACCAGTTGTCCTACGAGGAACTGATTGCCCTTGGGGAATTCATCGGAGTTGAAAAACGTGGCCTTACTCAGACCGAAATCTCCACGTGTCTGAAGGAATCTAGCTACGCATTTTCACATAACAAAAACAAGATTGATCGTTGTGTGGTTTGCCAAATGGAGTTTGAAGAAGGAGAATCTTTGGTCGTTCTCCAGCTTTGTAACCATCCATACCACTCAGAATGTATAACCAAATGGCTTCAGGCGAAGAAGATTTGTCCCATTTGCGGCTCTGAGCCATCTCAAGGCTAAAATTTCGGAGATATTAAATTATCGATTAGGAACACTACCCCGCGAAAATTCATTCTTCACTTGCAAAACTTGAAAAAGTTATATACACTCTTCTATTGTACTCGTCTCATATTCATACAAACTTGGAAAACTCTATTGCCCTTTAGCCTCGTGAATGTTTCTATACATAAAATTTTAGTTTCTAGTTTCCCATTTCATTCCTATTTATTTATACTTTTAGTTTTGTTAATCAATATTATTAAAAGAGAAGCATTCTGAAAAAATCAACTTATACAAGACTGTTTGAACCCTTTCTTAGATTTTAATTTTTTAGACATCCCTTATATAGTAACAAAATATTATTCAATAACATTACACAATATTTATCTTAAAATTATTCTTTTCTGATTTTGGTTCCACTAATCCAATAACAATTTTTTTGAACTATACACATTAATTTCATCCACTAACTCACTATATTTAACGCTAACTATACAAATTAGTTTAACATTACACATTACACAATATTTAACACAGATTATACAAAATTAGTTTTGACCACTAACACACGAACCAAAAGAATTTCATTCCTATGCCATAGACTTCTAAACCTGTCTTTTTCATTTCATAATTAGAAAATTACATACATGACTCATATCAATATTATTAAAATAGAAGCATTCTGAAAAAGTCGACTTATACAAGGTTGTTTAGACCTTTTCGTTAGATTTTAATTTTTTAGACTTCCCTTATATATATTAACAAAATATTAGTCAATAACATTACACAATATTTATCCTAAAATTATTCTTTTCTGATTTTGGTTCCACTAACCCAATAACAAATATTTTTTTGCACTAGACACATTAATTTCATCCACTAACTCACGATATTTAAAGGTAACTATACAAATTAGTTTTAAATTACACATTATACAATATTTAACGTGGACTATACAAATTAGTTTTGACCACTAACACACGAACCAAAAGAATTTCATTCCTATGCCATGGACTTCTAAACCTGTCTTTTTCATTTTATACTTAGTACATTACATATATGACTCAAATAAATATTATACCATGATATACATCACATCAAACCACGTTTTTATAATCATTGAATTATATATTAATCAAATGATAAGTTTGGTTCCTTGTCTCTTTCATTTCATAATTAGAACATTACCTATATAACTCAATATCTAAAAACTATACCATTATATACATCACATCAAACCACGTTTTTATAATCATTAAATTATATATTACTCAAATGATAAGTTTGGTTCTTAATAATAATACTAATTATTTAATTATTAACAAAATTTTCAATTTTTGAACTCAGAAATTATATTACTAAATCGTAATAGACAACAGTAACTGAAATTTTTAAATGACTTGAAATTAAATAGATTTTTTTTATAATTTTAGTTAAAAATTAACTAGTGATACTATTATCAAAATCCGGAAACAGAAAATCTTTAAATAATGAATATGCCAAGTATATATACTCTTAGAATTTTTGTTTAATAATATAGATTATAGAGATACAATTTTGAAACGAAAAACATAAAATAATTAATTTACTTGGTATAAAATTATTTTTTATTTCTACACAAATATTTTCATTTTCCTTTTTTTTCTATTTACAATCAAATCATGTCTAAGTATATTCTCTACCTACATTTACGGTAACCTACACTGATTACCAAATCTTCTACAAATTGTTTAACCTACATCCACTCCACACTATTGTTATTATAAACAGTGGCATCTCTACACCATTTTACCTTAATGCTATCGAAACAAAAAACACATAAGAATTTGACCAGCGAACAAATGATTCACTAAACATAGTTAACAATACGCAGCTATCTTTCTTGAAAGACGTCAAACTATACAAGACTGTTTGGCGTGTATAAGTGAAAGTCCTACAGACATGGAGAAATTGATAAAAAATGCTGGTGATTCACTGGAAGTAATCCTATTCGATGCATATGTAAGTGTGCTATATCTATGTTTTCAGATTTTGTAAGAAATACACTAACATATAGTATTTAACCTAAATGTTTTTATAGGGTAAAAAAATACATACCTCATGTAAAAAGGCTTACATGGGTGAATTGGCTTCGAAGGTTAAAGTTAGAGAGTGGATAAACATCGACAATTTTTCTTTGACAGATGCTAGTCGTACTTATAGAACAACCGATCGTGCCTATCGAATGTCTTTTTTTCACAACACTGACATCAGTGAGTCAACTCTCCAGATGGACGGCAATTTCCTTAATTTGGTTGATTAAAAAACCATATTAAGTAGGAAACCTGATATGAACATCTTCATTGGTATGTTTTTTAGTATGGCTATATAGTTGTTTTTATCATCAAAGATTGTATATATTTTTTAACACTCGGATTGTTTTCAAATGTTATCGGATAAGTTGTAGACTTGGATGATCAAGAGACAATTCATTGTATCGGAGGAAAAGAAAGGAAAAAGTTGGAGTTTACACTTAGAGATATTTTGTAAGTGATAACATATATTATAGTGTGACAATCTAAGTTTCATCATCTTATATTTCTTGTGTTTTAGAAATCCTTTCGTTACTTTAATAAAGTGATCAAATGTTTCCTTGCTGCCTTTGGGGAACATATGCTGAGAATGTTCACACAACTTGACAAGAAGCTAAAGATGACTTTGTGGTATGCCTTCTAAGATTCACTAAGATTGGGCGTTTTAGAGGTATCTATACTATGAAAAGTGAAAACTATATCCTATTGTACTATTATATATATGAAAACTCTTAGATGATTGACGATTTTTATATAAAAGATTGGCGTTTTTTATTGATTTTTCTTACTCTTTTTTTTACTTTTCTAAAATTATTCTTATATCCAATAATATGTGGATTTCAAATCTCAAATGCCTATGATGCAAGTCAGATCTTTATCAATCCTTAAATAGTGGAAGTAGAAGCATTTAAGAAAAGGTATGTTTAACAAGATAAAATTTAATAAAAAATATGTTTTTCAAACATCTATTAATATATTAATGAAAATCTATGTCATACAGAGATCAGCTTAGCCATAACCATATCCAAACCAACAGAAAACAAGTTTGAGAGAAAAATTCAACGTGATAAGTGGATGCAATATCAACAACAAACTATTAGAGTTGTTTGAATCTTCCAGGTGATAAGAAATAATATATCAACTATTAAATCTCTATATATACATATCAAGTTTGTATCTAAACTCACTTTTTTAGATTGAACAATGCAGAATTGTAGCAACTATTTGTGCCATTGATACCGACTGGGGATGGTATTATTTTAGGTGTCTCCATTGTGACAAGAAAGTTTTTCCACACTCAAGAAATGTTTAATGGGAAGGAGGTTCTGAGTTATGTATGGTGGTGACATTGCCAAAAGAAAGTAATCTCTGTTACACCAAAGTAAGCTTCTATATCCTTTTCAAGTATATTAGTCCATATAAGATCACAGTCATTTAAATATATATTTTTTCAGATTCAAAATTCATTTACTGGTTAAAGATGAAACTGGTGAATCATCTTTTATGTTGTTGGATTCAATTGCTAAAGGAATTGTTCCTCAATCTGCTGAAAACCTACTGAACATTTCACTAGATGAAGTAAGAAGTTGACCATTCATTTTTATTTATCATAACATATGTATGTTATGGCAATGACTAAGTTAAATGTTTTATGATACAACTTGAAGATACCTCTTCATTTCCTGAGGCAGTTACATCTTTGATCGGAGAAACATTTATGTTTCGTGTTTACATTGAAAAAGATAATGCAACTGCCAGAGGTGTTTGCTAAAAAGTTGGTAAGGTTTGGAAAGATCTACGTATGCTAATGATTGGTTATAACTCAGAATCCTGTTCTGTTCATACCCAAGGAACTACCACTAGTAGAATTTCAAAGGTGAGTGATTTGTATCACCAAAGTTTTTTTCTTTAAACTACACCCTATTTTACTGAGATCATTATCATCCTCTTTTCATGTAGGCACCACCTATACTACTGGATTTTAAAGGTAGTTAAACTGTAGCTAAGCTTCATATAAACGCAAAGGTAAAGATAACAAAGAATCACTTGAGATTAGTTCGACTTCTAAAAAGCCATGCACTAAAGTGACCAAGAAGGAGAAGAAGTGATCAATAAGGAGAAAGTTGTTTTTTTTTTTTTTGTTTTACTTTGCTTTTGGTTTTCAAGGATTAAGGAAGATACTGTTATTCTCCTTCTTTTATTTTTTTATATTGCATTTAGGAATATTTATAATAATTGAATTTCTTTCATCTGATTCTTCTATATCAGTTTTAAGTTAAGAAATATTTTCGGTTTTAATAATAAACATCAAAACATTAAGTATGTCCCTAAAAACCATGTTCTAATCCCAAATCGAAAATTATTACAGGAATTTGGTTACACCCTTTTATGTATCTTCATAAATTTAGTTACATTTGATTCTTGTCCCTCTGGTCGACGCTTTATGTCTCGCTTTTATGTTAAACTCTGGGAAAAAATGTCAAATCGCGTGAATGATCAATGATGTACAGTAAAAAAATGTACAAAAATTTCAAATTGTGGGAGCTTATTTCATTTAATAAAACAAATCATGTATCCAAGTAATATCATAACATTCAATTTGAATATCAAAAAAATCTAACAAATCATTTTTGTTGTTCACATTTCCTAAAAAGTTGAATTTACTATATCTATACTATTAAATACGAGTAATGTAGATTCTGCCTACATAGGATATCATTAAATTCACTTCAATTTCTGTCATTCCATAATTCTCGATCAAAGCCTTTTGTTCCTATGACCGACAACACCGATAAGAGCAATGGGAGAAATCCTAACTATTGTTCATCACAAAAAGGAAGAGAAGTTCTACTGATGGTTCACCACAATCAACTAAGATGAGTTCTGTTTTTACGCAAGGTTCAGAAAATACTAATACTCCTCAAACTACTCAGAAAAGATCGGGAATTCTGCCTTTGAAAAGGGTTTTCAGTAGGGTGTTGGCTGATGTCACGAGTACATTTCACTCTACACCATCTGAACCATAATCTGACATTGTTAACCATCCTGAAGCTGTTCACTTCTCCACAAAATCTTCAAGAGGTTCTATTCAGAAAATGTTTTTAACTCATTAATATGTTTTCAGTGTCATTTCATTGTATATAATAGCTAAAAGAGTGTATTGTTCTTTTGTACCAATTAAGTTGAGTGAGAGGACCAGACCATCAACCAAGCAAATTTAACCTAAGTTAAATGAGTCTGGTAAGCTCTTAATAACTAATTTAAGAATATGTTCCTAAACCAAACTGACATTAATCCAGTCTCTTATAATAGGTTTAACTTGGCAATCCTCAGAAGGTTGTAGCTCTGCATATGACTCAGTCACTTCTTTCAAAAGAAAATACGCAAATATTCTTCCTACAAATCTATTTAGACAATTCTCAAATTCGGATACTACTACCCCGAAAAATACTGCAACTAGATTGTCTGGAAGTATACATCAAGGTTGTTTACCTGAAACCAACATAGAAGATGAAACATCTAATCTGAGTACGGATGAAGGTATTAGGCGATTTTATATTATAACTAAGCTTTGTTTCATCTTCTATGTACTAATGGTAATAAAACATGAGAAGATTATGGCTCTCGAATTTATGATATCAGTTCTGAAAAGGAAGAGATAAATTTACATGTCTGATTCTGAGACACAAACTTTGCCCGAAGAAGAAATAAGTGTACATGCTCTCCAATATGATCAAAGAGCTAATATTTCGAAAATGGCAACTATTTTTATAAACATGTTTGAAGAAAAGCCTACGAAGAGGGATGGACCAAATCCAAATACAACCGCACTGGTAATTGGAGTATTTTTCAACACATAGTACGAACTCTCTGTAATCTATTTGAATGACCAATGTAAACGTTAAGGCATAATCCTCATCGAAAAAACAAATTATATCATTTTTCTTACATTGCCTATTACGTTGAATTTTTCCGTATATTTTTTTGTCTAATGGTCACTTACTCATGTGTTTGATCTCATAATACACTGATGAAGGTGATCCAACCTATCAAAATGAACACCGTGACACAATTATGTGGTACGGGGAACACATTGAGAAGAAAAAGAAGACCAAGAAACCTAAATTTTCTTTGTGTTGTGGACAAGGTCAAATCAAGTTCAGTTGCCATTACTGAAGCAGTCACCAGAGATTCTAAGGAAATTTCTAAACGACAATGCTGATATGAGCAAATACTATCAGGAAAATATCGGGCTAACAAATATGATTTTTTTCATTTACTTAGCTCGGTGGTAAAACTGATCGATCAGTTCCAAAAGGATCAGGACCAAAAATGGTCGTTATTCAAGGAGAGAATTATCACTTAATAGGTAGTTTAAAACCACCAACAGGAGGAAATCCTAAGTTTGGCCAGCTCTATATTGTGGACACTGAAAACGAAATACATAATATGGCATCTATTATCGGATATGATATATTTTAGTCTAATTATCAACAGACGTGACTCACTTATAAACCCTTTCTATCGTTATTTAATTGATTTTGTAACAGGAAATATAAATCAAAGTGTGAGAAGGTTAAAGAGAAGAGATTGAGGAAACAAGTTATTGAAAGGATTGTGAAGATGCTGGATGAAGTGAATCCATATGTTCATCAGTTTAGATCAGTCAGTGAAAGGTTTAATACTAGTCCAGAGGAAACACTGCATATGAGAATTATTAGTAGTCAAGAGAAGGATGGAAAGACATATGATACTCCTACTGCTTCTGAGGTTGCTGCACTTATTCCAAGAGATTTCAATTTGGACATGGATAAAAGAGATATTGTGTTAGAAGAGAAGCAAACATGATGGCTTAAAAGGATAAGTGAAATCCATCCATCATACCTGGCACTTCAATACCCTCTCATATGTACATATGGTGAAGATGGATCCAGATTGAGTATTAAGAAGAGAACAACTGATGCGATAACACATTATAAGAGGCAGACTATTAGTATGAGACAGTGGTATGCTTTTCGGCGTCATAAAACAGAGAATGAGTGTCATACTCTTCTACATTCTAAGAGGCTGTTTCAGGAATTTTTGGTTGATTCTTATACTTCTATAGAGTGTAATAGGCTGCGTTATCTGAGAATGAACCAAAAGTCCCTAAGATCAGATAGTTATGACTCTATAAAACAAGCTAAGAATGATGGGAAAATCGACATGCATGATCAAGCAAGCCATTTTCTATTGCCAGCATCATTCACAGGAGAGACCAATATACATGAAAAACATGTATTTGGATGAAATGGCGATTTGCAAACACCTTTAGTTTCCTGATTTGTTTATAACTTTTACTTGCAATCTCAAATGGCTTGAGATAACAGACCAAAAATTATTTACAGAATGTTCAAGTGTAAATTGGATTCTCTAATGATGGATTTGACAGATAAACACCTATTGGGAAAGACTGTGGCATGTGAGTTTGTCAATCTATGTTAACTACTATTTATAAGATTGTATAATAAATTTAACTTAATGCTTATTCTTGAAATGCAGCCATGTATACTATCGAATTCCAAAGGCGTGGTCTCCCTCATGCTCACATTATGCTATTTACGCATCCCAATCAAAATTTCCTACCACTGAAGACACTGGCAAGATCATTTTAGCTGAAATTCCAGAGAAAGAAAAAGAGCCGGAGATTTTTTCAGTTGTGAAAATATGATGATTCATGGTCTTTGTGGAGCTTTTAACATGAATTGACCTTGTATGGAAAATGGGAAATGTTCTAAGCTGTATCCTAAAACTTATGTTGAGAAGACTACTGTTAACAATGAAGGTTTTCCTTTTTATAGAAGAAGAGAAAAGCCAAATCGCTTCATTGAGAAACATGGCTTCAAATGTGACAACAGATGTGTCATTTCTTATAACAGAGAACTGTCACTTCGTTATCGACCTCATATTAATGTCGAATGGTATAATTAGACTGATACCATTAAGTACTCACTTAAGTATATTAAAAAAGGACAAGATGGTTGTACTGTGTCTATTGAGAATTCAGCGTGTGCTAAACATAAAGGAGTATCAAATAAGAATGTGTCTACTGATGGAGCTTCAGCATAAGATAAGAACGGAATTAGAGACTTCTTTAACAACAAGTGAAATTTTTTCCTATGAAAAGTTTCAAATCTCCAAGTTTAGTTTTATTTCTCTTCTTTACCTATGTAAATTATACGTGACTACATTTTGATATGCTGAAAACCCTTTCAGATATATATATATATATATATATCCACGTCTGACGGTGGATGGAGAACTTATAACTCCCTATACACTAACGATCCACACCAGTTGAGTGATTATAATTTCATTTACTTGGAAAGCAGACTATTGTTTTCAAGGATGATGACACATAACGAAGTTACCATTCACATTCTTATTGATAATACAATTTCCGTGGGCTGGTTTGAATTAAATAAGGTCAGTTCTGTTGCTCGCAAACTCACCCTAGCGGAAATCCCAGCAAGGTTTATTTGAAATAAAAAAGATCGGAAGTTTAACGATAGAAATAGAGGATTCAATATTGGGAGGATCAACTACACCCCACAAAAGATTGAGGAAGCTTTTTATTTGCGTGTCTTTCTGAACATTGTAAGAGGTCCGACATGTTTTGACGACATCAAAATATTTAACAAAGTTTTGTATCCATCATAAATAGAGACTTGCTTTGTCCGGGGTTTGTTAGAAGAAGATCAAAAATACATAGACGACATAGTAAGAAAAGTTTTAAAGAATCAGGATTGTTTATGCGTCAAGTAGTTGTGATCATGCTTATGTCAAATAGTTTGTCAAAGCCAGAAGTTGTATGGGAAAACACTTGGGAATTTCTATCTGAAAACATTCAGTATCGTCGTAGAAAGCTATTAATAGACCACGTATGTTTACTTTTGCGATTTAAAAGCATTATAATAATATATATTCACTTTATTGTGGAAGTTAAATAATACACTCGATATTTTGATTATGTAGATCTATGTTTGAGTGATGAGGAGAAAAAACAGTTAACTATTCATGAGATTGAGAATATTTTAAAGAGCAATGGTAGTTCTCTCGAGCAATGGAATCTATGCCAAAGCCAATATCTGATTTTACTCATTAGGAGAATGTTTTGATTATGGGCGAGATTGCTTATGAAAAAGTGCACTTAAAAGCTGATAATGATCGCGACACTGTAAAACTGATCGATGAACAAAGAGAGATTTATGATGAGGTTTTTAATGCAGTCTTACAAACAAAAGGAGGGTTTTTTTTTGTGTATGGTTTTGGTAGAACTGATAAAACATTTTTGTGGAGATTGCTGTCTGCTGCTATTAAATACAGAGGAGAAATCTGTCTGAATGTTGCCTCAAGTGGGATAGCTTCGTTTTTGTTACCAAGGGGAAGGAAAACACATTCTAGATTTGGAATACCAATCAACCAAGATGAGTTTTCAACTTGCACACTTACTCATGGATCTGATTAAGCTGATTTGATCAAAGCAGCTTCTCTGATCTTTTGGGATGAAGCACCAATGATGAACAAGCACTATTTTGAATCATTGGATAGGAGTATGACTGATGTTGTTGGGAGTAAGGAAATCTGCCTTTTGCGGGCAAAGTAGTCGTCCTAGGAGGGAATTTTATACAAGTGTTGCATGTTATTCATGGAGTGGGGAGGGCTGAAATTATTTTGGCATCTTTAAATTCGTCTTATCCTTGGAACCATGTCAAAGTTTTGAAGCTAACAAAGAACATGAGGCCACTGTCAAACGATTTGTCTCCTGAAGAAGCAAAAGATTTAGCGCAGTTTTCACAGTGGATATTAGATGTTGGAGATGGAAATATTGGTGATGGAAATGATGGGAAGGCTCTAATCGATATTCGAGAAGAGTTTCTTATTCTTGATGTCGATGATCCAATCGAGTCTATAAGCAAAGCAGTGTATGGGGATGCTATTTATTTGCAACAAAATAAAAAGCCTAAGTTTTTTCAGGAAAGGGCAAAACTCTGTCCTACTAACGAGGATGTGAACAAGATTAATCGACACATGTTGGATAAGCTTGATGGTTGGTTATTGAGTTATGTTTTTATAATCGTCTATTATGATATATGATATTTATGTATTAATTTATATGCTATAATGATTTAGTTGTTGATTTTTTTACAAACGAGGAAAGGATCTACTTAAGCTCTAATTGTATAGATCCTTCGGATAAATTTTCTGTTAATGACCAAGTTCTCACTCCTGATTTTTTAAACAAAATCAAAATTTCAAGTTTACCAAACCATAGTCTTCGATTGAAATTTGATTGTCATGTGATGTTGCTAAGAAACATAGATCATACTGATGAATGGGACTCGACTTCAGATTACAGAGATGTACGAATTTATGATCAAGGCGAAAGTGATTACGTGGGATAAGGTTGGGCGAGTTGTTCTTATTCCTAGACTTGCTATTAAACCTTCTGACAAAAAATACCTTTCAAGATGCGGAGGAGGCAAATTCCCATTGATGTGGCGTTTGCCATTACAACTAATAAGAGCCAGGGTCAATCACTACCAGAAGTTGGTATTTATCTACCGAGACTTGTGTTCTCTCATGGCCAACTATATATGGCTATCTCCAGAGTTACATCTAAAAAGGATGGAAGATTTTGATTGTCTACGATGAAGGCAAGCCTCTGAAGTAAATAATGAACGTCATTTTTAAAGAGATTTTCCAGAATCTCTGATTTTATTTTTAGTATGTTTTTTTGTTTTTAGATACTATTTATTTGTATTTTTACGCAATGTTTGATGTTTACATATGTTTTTAAAAATGCTCGAGAAGTTTTATGATTTTCAATACAAGTTATCCATGTAAGTGAGGTTGTAATGATGATCTTTTTGAAACAATCGAGCAAAGTTAAAAAGACAAAAGAAAATAGATGCCAAAATAATTGTTGTTTTTCTTTATTTTAGATTTTATGAAATATAATAAAAAAATAAAGTAAAAAATCATAACTTTAATAAATAGAATACTCGAGAACCATTTATTGAGTCTCTATATGTCAACTCACAAGACACGATTCTAGAACATCTCTTTTCTATATAAACTTTGTATCTATTATACCTAGCCCTAATATCTCTCTTCTTCTCCAATTTTGTCTCTTCGAATCTCGGTTTGTTAAGTTTTTTCTTTTTCTTTTTTTTTGTTGAAATTTACATGTAGATCAGTTTTATGTGTAACAAAATATGTAGATCATTTTTCTAGTGTTATATATAATCTTAATGGAATTTAGTTGATGATTTTTATAATTTATAGAACATCATGTATGATAGATTTTAGAAGATACTACCTCCATTTCGATTTAGTTGTCATTGTAGAGAAAATTTTTTGTTTCAAAATAAATGTCGTTTTATAATTTCAATGCAAAATTTATTAGTTTTATCTATTATTCTATTTTTATATTGGTTGAACTGTGGTTAGGTGTATAGGTAATTGTGTTTTTATCTAGAAAATATGTAAAATTAAATGGTTTCTTTATCTGCGTGTAAGAACCTAAAACGACAAGTAAAACGAAACGGAGGGAGTATAACTTAAGAAATATATTTTACTGTTAGAAAATCTTTGTCTTCCATCTTAAATTTTAATAGTATTGATTTATTCATAATCTTTTTGCCTACATAATTTTTGTATTTTTAACCGATATTTCTATATGAACATGCAGAACACTTTCCATCTATGGCATTCAACAAAGACCTAAAATTCTCTCGAAGAGGCTTTCAACAATGGAAAAAAGGTGATCAGTGACGATTACCGAGCGATTCTCTTGATGTACAAGGAACTAAATGTAGCCCTCATTTCCAAGCATGATGAAGAAGTCCAAGTCAATCGAATTCAAGCTAAACTAGAAGTCCTAGAGGAAATTTTCAACATGTCTGCCAGGAAGAATGAGAAGGAGAAACTAGAGTCTGATCTTGAGCTCGCACATGCGAAGATGGTTGATGTCAAGGTTCCTTGCATTGATTGGTTCAATTAAGTTGGGTGAGCCACAAATGTTTGATTAACCTCTTCGCTTTCATAATCTCTATAACTTTGAAATGTTTAATGTTTTTTGTCTTTTCGGCTACCAAATTTGGAACATATTTTCTGGTTTTTAAATAGTTTTCCTTTAATGTTCCTCGGTTATTAAACTAAACTTAATGGGGTTTATGTTAATCTGCTTATTTATTTATGTATCTCTTTTTTGTTGTGATTGATAATAATTCGTTTTCATTTTTGTTTAAATATTGTTTTGATTTAGTGTGTTAAGTTTAGTAGTATCCATGTGCTTAGTGATTATTTTGTGATATGAATTAATTGTTACGTGTGGTGTTAGGGAAAGAAGTTTGATAGATTTGTTCATAGATTAGCTTTTAGTTAGATAATGATTAGACTATTTAGGATTATTATATAATTATATTAGCGATGTCAATATTTGGTGAGGTATATATTTAGAATATTTGATTCTTTAACATCTTACATATATCTTAGAAAGTTATCAATGTAATCGAGGTTTGTAATGATGATTTTTTTGAAATTATCATTACTTATTTTGTGACATGATTTAAAGACACATAGATGTCCATATTGACAACTTTCACTATATATTAACTTGTGTAAAAACAAAAATATGATATTTTCTATAAAAATGTCCAATATATCCGTTTAAGTTTTAGGGATAGAAGTTTGATAGATTTGTTCATATATTAGTTTTTTATTAGATAATGATTAGACAATTTTGGGTTATCTATATAATTACATAGATAATGATGATCTTCTGAAATTATCATTACTTATTTTGTGACATGATTAAAAGATATATAGTGTTCATATTGGCAATTTTCAGTCTATATCAACTTGTGTAAATACAAAATAAAAATTGAAAGTTTCTATCAAAATGTCCAATATACTTTTATAGAAAACATTAATTTCCATAACTTAGATTGTCTTGATCCTCAATATCAATTAATTTCGCGTTAATATATATCAAAATGTCGAATATCCCTTGAGTGGCATGATACTCATAAACAAGTTTATGACTGGTTTGCTCCAGTCATATTGCTCCACGGAAGAAGTCTGTAACAAGTACCATGCCATTCATAAACAAGTTTATGACTGGTTTGATATCAGTTTTGACATGTTTGGTCGGACTTCTAATCCACAACACACAAAAGTGTCCCGAGCAATTTTTAACCAGCTGTGGCAAAAAAAAAAATGCTTAAAGAGGACTCAACCACACAGCAGGTTTACTGCGACTCTTGCAAGAAGTTCTTACCCGACAGCCTCCTTGGTCCATTTGTAGAATGTACCGCCGGTCCTGACCCTCTCCGGTCATGTGTACTCAAAAATCTGAGTTGCAAGATCTGTAAAACAACACCCCGAATTTGCGACCCAGACCATCGGTTTATTGAGCTTCCGCGCCTGGAAGATATGCTGCAGCATATCGAGTATATTATGGGCACTTGTGAATCTTGGAGCCAAAATGCTCTAAAATCCACGCTCGATTGTTTTAAGGAAGTACGTAGACAGGGATGCATCACACGGGATCCAAAGTGGGGAATTCCTGGCCGACGTGAGATATACCAGGATAAGGTCTTCTACGCCTGGTTTGACGCTCCTATTGGATACGTCTCAATAACATTATGCTACACATCTGAATGGGACAAGTGGTGGAAGAATCCTGATAACGTGGAGCTTTGCCAGTTTATGGGGAAAGACTGCCTCCCATTCCACACTGTCATGTTTCCCTCAGCGCAGCGTGGAAGTGGGGAAAACTGGACACTTGCCAAGGCAGTCAGCGCGACAGAATATTTAAACTACGAAGGCGGAAACTTTTCCAAGAGTGAAGGTGTTGGAGTGTTTGGTAATGATGTTAGGGATACAAATATCCCTGTTGAAGTATGGCGATACTACCTGCTGGCCAGAAGGCCTGAGGTGTCTGACGCATCATTTAAATGGAAGGATCTGCAAGGAAAACTGAATACCAAGTTGTTGGGCGTAGGCAACTTTGTAAATCGAGTTCTGCTTCTTATAGCAGACCCTGCAGGTTATGGGTCTGTCATGCCTGATGCTCCTCGTGCTAAATCTCATATTCTAACAAAATGCATGGGTGAAAAGGTTGGAAGATTGGTGGCGGAGTATGTCAAAGCCATGGAAAATGTTCGGCTCAAGCATGGCCTGAATACTGCTATGCTCGTTGTGGGTCAAGGGCACAAATATTGGAGACTTTACAAGGGAGATAAAATTGGTAGTGCAGTTTTTTTACGAACGGCTGCTGGTTTAGTGCATCTTGATGCACGATTGTTAGAACCTTTCATGCCATCATTTTCCCGTGCAGTGTTTAAACAGCTAAATTTGCGTCCAGTTTTTTCCCTCTCCGACGAGAGAGGAGAGCTATTGCAAGCAAGTAGACCTTGGGAGATTCTTCCTCATAACCACAGGATAGGCACCCGTCTACAACTGTTCGAGTTTTTGAAAGATGAAGATGTGGAATGGTACAAGGAATGTTCGCTGGAAGTCTGGCTCGTGAACGTGCTCGTAGACACCCTAGGCCTGTAGAGGCAGCAAGTTCAGCTATGGAAGCACTGGCTATCTAATAGTATTAGCGTTTAAAATTACTTCTGAATCATGATTTCGTCTTACCAAATACAATGTTTCCTTTGAATTCCAATATTACTAAGCGTCGGGTGGAGTTTAGTTAACGTAACCAACCAATCCGTTTTTTCATCTGTAGTCCATAGCCAGCTATTTTATATACTTTTAAAATAGCTTGGTCCCAAAAATATTAGTAGTGGAACCAATGTGGATTGTCATAACCTCTATATGGACCATGGTCGATGGGTCCATGATCGGTCCATCCATTATCAGCCCAAACATAAACCTAGTCGATAGAGGTTTACTAAACCTAGCCCAAATAAGTTTAGGGTTAGATGAGAAAAGGAAAACCTATTCCTTTTTTGTTTTGGAGATTTTCTTTTTCCTAGATAGAATAGGAATTGTATTATTTCATTTTTCTGGTCGGTTGTAATTTCCTATATAAAGGGACCTCTTATGCTAATACAATACACACGATTTCACCATCTCTTTACACCTTATTTACAACATGTTATCAGCACGATAGCCTTTATATCCCTAAAGCTAAAGATCCCGATCTCAAACCCTAAAACCCTACGATCTCTCTCTCGCTCTCTCAAAACCCTTGGCGATAGAACCTTCTTGATCGTGAACCTCCATTGATCTTAAACCTTCATACCTTGATACATAATCAACAACGATATCAAAGCTTGTTTCACCACGATCTCAAGTCTAGTTCAGATCCAATCCAGCAAGCCGCAAGGGCACACATAACCGTGAGAACACACGAAGCTTGCAAGGGAGCAGTTCGTGATCCAAGTCTATACATCCAGCTCGTGATTCATTAAAGATCCAAGCTCATACGGCTCTATCTCTTGGTGGTCCACTCAAGACTAGTGGTTAAAGGTAAACACTAAGAACCCTAAAATCTCAAAACCTAATCGAAAACAATAATAGTTAAATAGAAACCCTAAAACCTTATACTACTTGATAGATTCGATTGAAAGTTTTGAGAACTTAGAAAGTATGCTAGGTTGCTGGATAGATTGATTGCTGTACATAGTTGATTGCTTTGATCAAAACCCTAATCGAAAATACTAATGTGCAAATCAAAACCCTAAAAGACTTTGATTGTTTTGATTGATTGTGAGTTAAGATTGATAGATTAAAATAAGTTTCTGATATGTTTTATCCCTGAACCCCCTAATTTCAAATTTGATTCATTATGGGCCTTGAAACCCTAAATCCCCAAATAGTGTATTAATTGAATTTGATTGCTAATAGTTTTTAGTAAATCCTAATTGATTGATATTATTGATTGAGTGATTTTAAGATTGAAAGCTTTGGACCAGTAAGGGCTTAAAAAACCACAAATCTCGAAATTGGATCCTAAGGGCCTTGAAACCCTAAAGAGGCCTTGAAACCCTCATCACATATTGTCTTGAATCCGATTTGATATTGCTAATCTCTAAATTGGTTAATCCTATTAATTGAAAGTTAGGATTGTTAGATTCATTTCATATTTAATTCATGAAACCTTAATTCAAATTTGAATCCCTAAAGGGTCTTGAAACCTTAATCTATTTATTGATTAAATTCGAATGATTGATTTAAATTTGAGGATTGATTCTTGATTGATTATTGCATGAGAGCTAAGGTGATAGATTTATTGTTTATTTAACCTAACCCTAATTTCTGGATCGAAACCATGAATTATTTTATTCAGTTGTTTTTAATTCCTTATCGACCTTGAAATCGATCTTTAAATATATCCAACCAAGATCAATGACTAAAACTTGATCTAAGACATATTAGATCCCGACCTTGAAGCTCGGTTTAGATAATCTCACCCTAGGCCCAATTAGTCTACAATCCGACCTTGAAACCAAATAAGTTTAAATCAATTTTGCTCGGTTAAAACTTGAATCAAACCTAGGTTTAACTTGGTTTGTTGTCGACCTTGAAGCTCGAGCCGACCTAGCACATAACCTGAACTAAATCTATTCTAGGCCTAAGGTTGAACTTGATCTATCTTAACTATACTCGACCTAAAACCCGTCTAGGATCTAAAACCCGACCAAAACCCTAAAATTCAAACCTATAACTATTCGAGGTATATGACTAGACCAATCAACATAGTTTTGAATTTTAATATTAAGGTCATTTTATGATGATATGATTACATATTTCGAAATTCAAACCCTTGGATTATGTTGCCTTAAATCTTTCTGGAGATAATTATCTGGAATTGACAATGAACACTTCAGTTGTCCTGAAGTCAAGACGACTCGATAGAAGTATCATTCAGAGTAATTATGCAACTGAAAGCGAAAATTATAGGGCCATAAAAATTATGCGTCATCATCTCACTGAGGATCTGAGAAATCAATACCTAAATATTGAGAATCCTCGTGACCTTTGGACATAATTAAAATCCAGATACACCATGGTGTTATTACCAAAGGTCAGACATGAGTGGATGAGCCTCAGATTCTAGGACTTTGAGTCCCTGGATGATTATCACTATGCTATATCCAAAATAGTTTATAAATTGAAACTATGTGGTGAAGTGGTAACAGAGGAGGATTTATTGTTTAAGACATACTCCACATTCCATCCAAGAGATCTGTTGTTATCACATACCTATATAGCAAAAGGTTTCACCACCTATAATGATCTACTTTCATGCCTATTGATAACTGAGCAAAGTAATGAGTTGTCAAAGAGAAACAGTGAGATGAGACCTCCTGAAGCCAACAAGGCTAGAGAGGACGAGGAGGAATCCAAGGAAGCTGTGTCCAAAGTAATGAATGGTGTGGCCAGCTTGTCTATTGACTAAAGAGAATGGGATTTCGACATTCTAATTTGTGTTTAGTTTTAATTTATGCTTTGCTTTGATTTTATTTTCATTCACGAATTTTATAAAATATTGTTTTTGAGTTTATTTCATTAATGTGAATGATTTTGATTTTGAAAATGTCAATATAAGTTTTATAATGTCGAGAGTATAGTCAGCCCATTATGAACCACGGCCAAGGCATCATTGCCTAAGGGCATGAATTATATTCACCCATATAAGTCCATTGAGATATGATAATGGTTTCCAAATAGAAACAATGGGCAAAGGAAACAAAATTCCTTCAGATTAAAGAAAAATCGCCTAAGGCCTTATAAGGCTATACATGCATTCTCTATTGATCTCTACTATGCCAAAAGATCAGTATGATAGAGGCAAATTCCATGGTCAAGACCAGATTGGTTGACCCACGAAATTTATACACTTTATGGCATGACTGGATTAGCCATCCTAGCCTAAACTTGATGCTAAAAGATTGATATTGAAAAAGGCACACAGAGTTATCCCAAAGAACCTCATGTTGTGTAACATATACACAAGGGAAACTCATAGGCTTTATTGTCCCAAGCATCACGAAATTATAGTATGTTCGTGGGGGGGGGGAGTGAGGAGAAACCCTTGGTCCATGACCATACTACAAATTTGTGTACCATGGTCTATGACCATGCTATAATCGGCTTGGCTGAACCTTTTTATAAAACACATAAGCCATGTCCAGCCTAAAGATTTAGGGACATAACGAATTTACATGTATCTAGAGTTGATATGCATCAGGCCATATAAGTGAGCATAGATATTCCCATCTAAGATTGAATACGGGTCATGAACCAGACATATGCCATCTTAAGAGATTTTGAATAAAACCACCACAAACATATGTGCCTCTAAGATGGAACCTCATAAAGGATTGGAAATATATGTTGGAAATGAATATGTCTTTCTCCCACAAGTTTAAAGTATCTTGAGCCAAACATGGGTGATCTATTCAGTGGCCAAGAACAAGGATTGCATGAGCAAATAAATCTAACTATCCAACATTAAAAGGAGAAAGCTATAAGCTGGTAAAGAATAAAAGAATGATAAAGAGAAATAAAAGTGTATTAACCATCATTGTCTTGGCAAGATCCTCGGACTAAAGAATGTGATTTAAGGTGTCCATTTGATATTAGATGAGATGATACAAAGCTAGCAGAACTTGATGCCAGACACATTGACCCGAAAGAAAAGAAAAGAATGATTATGTCATACCAACTTAGCACCAACGAATTTGATGTCCTAGAGAGACACAATCAAGTTGCTACAGAGTCTATACAAGATAGACCAATGAGTTCCATTAGATAAGAATCCTCGGAAAGAAAAGAGAAAGGTGGATAGAAAGATAAGACAAATCTGAGGTTATTAGGGAAACCAGATCAGACATAGAGATAAGGCTGGCCAGCTAAACATCTAAGGTACCAAACCATGTAGCTTGGGACACCAAGCTGCTAGGTAATAAAGGTCCTGGATAAGATCTCAAATCTATTAGATCATATCTGGAACATAATGGAACCACATAAGAGTGTCTACACACAGATTTGTATAAGAATGTGAAAGAAAAGTAGCACTTGAACTTAAAGATATAAGCGAGGATCAGAACCCACGTGTATATAAGAATGCATTCATAAGATCAAAAATCGAATTAGATGGAAACATGGGATTATACACTATATAGACAGATATGCGTATTGGCCAATTATATTGACGCCGTCAGATGATATAAACCAGTGGACAAATAGATCTTGTGAGGGGAAGAAAATCGCGAGATATAGGACATGACCACGTGGTCTAAGGTGTTCATGTTCCTAGTTATATCATTCAAGCATAGCTTGATTACAGAAGGATCCTCACAGAGACCATGGAACATATTATAAGGAGATAAACTCCTATGTGGTGGATGCTACTACATATTTTGAACTGATAAAGGGGTCATAAGAAAGAAGTTAGATTGACATATAATAATGTGGTATGTTGTATATGAGACACTAGATAAAGATAATAAATGTACCAGAAAGATGAGAAAAGAAGTTCTCAAGAACAGCATTGTTCCTAAGCTGTTTATGGACTGAAACAAAAGCAGCTACATATAGTGTGATAAACTAAGTTGATACTTAGTAAAGGAGTTATATAAGAACAATCCAATTCAGTCCATGTATACTCAACAAATAAATATGAAAATTCCTTGTGTTTGTGTTTATACTAAACCAGCCTAAAGAAAGGTTGATTGGTTTTGATAAATACAAGTTCGATTGATTCTTAGATAGGCTATGTTTTTACATATGATGGGACTGCAATAACTTGCAGCAGAGATCATAGCCATGGGTGTGTGTGTGTTGAGATCAGCACGTCCTAATTACATAGTGACATATGATATGGTCATAGGAAAAGGAAAAGGGAACCATTAAGGTTCACGCCAAAGTCCATACCAATCAAAGACCATGTGCGGCTCCGTTCCGGCCCAATTGTCCATGAGAGACAACCAACATGATAACTCAAAACGTGTTATGGCTTTTATGTACCAACTATCAGCATGCATATCAGTATGCATAGTTTAATATATAGCTGATGGCAAAGAAGGTCCTAAGGAACCAACATCAATGTATAAAGACATTGCAGCAACATCATTGCAGCACACCAACCATGTCATTGCAGCAACATTGGACTGCAATATCTTAGCCATTCATGGGCAAGTTATAGGTGTGTGTGTGTGGATAAGGTCCATGACCTGACATATATGTTTTAGAACGTGGTGTGGTCCACGGCAAGAAGGTCATGAGACGCCATCACAGGATAAGTGTGGACTGCAATATATTTTGGCTAACAAGTTTCACATATGGGACTGCAATGTAAGTATAGGTCATTACGTTTATCAATGGGAAAATAAGGACCATAATGGTTGAAGAAGAATGACCAAAAGTATTTTTGGTCTAAGACCATGACCTAACTTGATCAGAATACCGCATGGTCGATGGCAAAAGAAGAACATTGTGTTCGTATGGACCAAGGCATGTCCATAAGCACAAAGAAGCCAAAATAGTCCATGTGAGTCGAAAACTCGAACATAGTTAAAGTATTCATGGTATGGCCAAACCATCAAGAATAAAGGGTCAATGAGACATTAGAGGATCTATGAGTGATGTTTGACCACAAGTTAAAGGTCCATCTTAATGAAACCACGAGTGGAGCCAACATACATGTACTGGCCGAGGACCATACATCCGACCAAAGTATAGAATGGTCGACAACAAAGATTCACGAGTTGTCCATGTCTTAACGAAGTCCCAGAAGACATGAGAAGTCTGAAGCATTACAAGATTATCCAATGACAATTCAGCCGACCTCTTCACTAAATCTTTACCAACCTCGACATTGAAAATCTTATACATCAGATTGGAATGAGAAGATTGAAAGATCTTCAGTGAGGTACGAAATAGGGGGAGTAATATACGTTGTACTCTTTTTTCTTAACCATGGTTTTATCCCATTAGGTTTTTCCTGGTCAAAGGTTTTAATGAGGCAACACCTAAGGTGTATTACACGGTTATGACATCCAAGGGGAAGTGTTATGAACCAATGTGGATAGTCATAACCTCTATATGGACCATGGTCGATGGGTCCATGGTCGGCCAATCCATTACCGGCCCAAACATAAACCTAGTCGATATAGGTTTACTAAACCTAGCCCAAATAGGTTTAGGGTTAGATGAGAAAAGGGAAACTTATTCCTTGTTGGTTTTAGAGATTTTCCTTTTCCTAGATAGACTAGGAATTGTATTCTTTCCTTTTTGTGGTCGGTTGTAATTTCCTATATAAAGGGACCCCTTATGCTAATACAATACACATGATTTTACCATCTCTTTACACCTTAACAAGTAGCTTGTTCCCAAAAATATTAGAAGGGCTTACTGAATCAGTGATTTGTGAGAATTTGGAATATTTCCAAATTCAAGGGGTTTTATTAAAAAACTGGGATTTGAACAAATTTTTAAGAGCTAAATAGAGTGGAATTTGGAGATTTGAGAAAAATAAAATAAATAGTTTATTTTGATTTTTTTTCAAAAGCTAACACATGATTATACTACTTACCCAAAAAATATGAAAATGACAACTTCTGAAAACATCAAGATTATAGTGTCATGTTAAGATATAAAACATTTGAGCTTGGGAATTTGTGCCGTGG
The DNA here is from genome assembly GCA_905132765.1 of Moricandia arvensis. Lineage (NCBI taxonomy): Eukaryota > Viridiplantae > Streptophyta > Magnoliopsida > Brassicales > Brassicaceae > Moricandia > Moricandia arvensis. Next base: position 109,371 of record CAJHQP010000922.1, read on the forward strand.
CCTTTAGATACATGTAGCGAGCCACTCTCCTCCATCAAACAACACATGTATCTTTCTCGATTACATATGCAAAGATGGGGATGGGAACTTAATACACTAACTAAAACTGCACATTTGATTCACCTCCACTGATCACTTTTATTTTCCCGTAAACAAACAAAGAGATAACAAACAAATGACAATAGATAACAAAAAAAATTCTTTGTAAAAGTTACCAAAAAACAAAGTTTCTCCGTACCAAGCTTGATGATACACAACAGTACTGTAATCTTCTAAAGGTGACTGGTTTCTACACAACTTTGATTAACCTAGCAAAACAAAACTCATCTAGATTGTGACAACCCAAAAAAACTTCAAGTAAATTAAAGTACTAAAAAGAAAAAGAACATTGTGTATGTCCCAGAATTGATGCCATAAGACAGAAGAATTTTCAGTAATTCCACTTGCCATTGCAATTGTTTAGTCATTGCACACACAAGTCCATAAGCATACAGAAATAAGAAATGTAAATAAGAGTAAAGGATACAAAATTCAACAACAATTCAGAAAAATATTACAATACCCTGCAGTGATGATCAAAATGGTCCACATACTTGTCACAAACTCTGCAATGTTTGTTGAATTTGAAGATGGACTGGATAGCTGACAAAATGAGAGACTGCAACCACATTGAAGATGGTCCATGGCTACTCACAGCGACATGGACCAGAAAACAAGAAACATCATCATGGGGGAGTTACGTCCCTCTCTTTGCCTATTCCCATCACTACTGATCTCTTGGCTCGTGGTATCAATGTCCAGTAAGTTTCACTTGCTATCAATGTTTGTATAGGAAGAAGTGGACTGGAAGGTTAGGGAGAAAAGGTGTGTCGTTCAATTTCGTGACGTGTGATGATGAGAGGATGACGTTTGATATTCAAAAGTTATATAACGTGGTTGCTGAGGAGCTACTTTTCAACGTTGCCGATATGCTGTGAATGAGAACTTTGCCTTCCGTACTATCATCAGAGAAGAAAGGTTTTTGTTTTGAAAGGCACTTCTTGATCTGATTTTGAACCCTTCTTTTCTTTCTAAATTGACGAACATATGAGAGCGACGAACCCATTTCTTCTCTGGGCATATCTGGTCTGATAATTTTTTTATTTTGGCCCATTTTGACCCCCTTCCTCGTCTCTTCCTCTCCACTCTCTCCCTACGTCTCAAGGTGGCCCTAAAGGCCATGGAAGATTCTCTGGTGGCCCTAAAGGCCAGAGGATCAAATTCTCTGGTGGCCCTAAAGGCCATGGAAGATTCAAATATGGCCCAACTTTTTCAAAAAGAACTTTGAACATTTAAAATCAATTCGAAAAAGGGGTAAAAACCCCAGAAAACCTAAAATTTCAAAGTAATTACAGATCTAACCAGATTTGCCCGAACCCAGACCCTGACTCGAGACCCAACCCGGACTTTTAACCTAAATCCCCAAACTTTACTTTCAACCTTGTAACTTTCGTCTGATTTATTTTTCAAACAGAGGTAAAAAATTCTCTCCATCCCTTTCATCATCTGTATACATCATGCCTCCAAGAAAATCTCCTAGAAAAAACACGAAGGATTCGCCAGAGAATAAGAAACCGACGGATTCGCCGGAGAAGAAGAAACCGACAGATTTGGTGGCAAAGAATAAGGGAAAAAGGCTTCACAGACGAAAAAGAAGTAGCAAAACTCGGGAAAGAGAAAAAGAGATATGGTACCGGTGGAGAAAGGCGGTGAAGAAGACGGTGGATCGTCGTCTATTCCGAGGAAGAAAACGCGGCGCACTTCGAATTCGAACCAGGAGAGAGAGACTGAGGCACCACCACCGCATACTACAGTGGCTTCAACAGACCACGAGCCAGATCCGCCTGTGACAGATAAATCGCTGCATCCTACAACGTCTCCGGTCCTTGACCACGAGCCAGATCCGCCTGAAACAGAGAAATCGCCGCCGCATCCAACCGTGTCTCCGAGTCAGGCACAACAAGATCCATCGGCTTCTGGATCTTCAACAAAATCGCCTTCTCCTAAGCTACCAGAAGAAGGAGAAGAGGAAATTGGGTGTACAAACTCTGCACCTCAGGTACAACTAGTAGTAGGAGTAGTAGAACTACGTTGAAAACTAACTACAATTATGAGTTTAAATTAAGTTGTTGAACTAATACTCTAGAGGATTATAAAGTGTATTACTAGTACAATTACTAGAAGTTTAAAGTGTTGAACTACTACAACTAGTAGAAGTTGAACTAGTAGAATTATTAGTTGAAGTAGTAGAATCACCAACTGAATATGGACAACTAATCGAACTAGTATAACTAAAATGTGTCACACTACTTGAACTAGCAGAATTATCAAAACTTTAAAGTGTTAAACTAGTACAACTACGAGAAGTTAATATGTTGAACCAGTACAATTAGGAGGAGTTTAGGCTGTTGAACTAGCACAATTATGAGCCGTATAAGTAGTATAACAAAGATGAGTTCTACTAGTTGAACTGGTACTATTTGAACTGGTACAACCAGAAGAGTTTACCTAGTACAACTATGAGTTGTATAAGAAAACTAAAATGAGTTGTACTAGTTTAACTGGTAGAACAAAAATAGTTTAACCAGTACAACTACGAGTCGTATAAGTAGTTCAAGAATCAAAACTAGAATGAGTTCGAATAGTAGAATTAGTATAACTAGTATATACACTAGTATAACTGGTGTGAATCTGTTTCAGCAGAAAGTATGACTAGTATAAATAGTTCAACTCTACGTTATAGCATATAAAACATGTTCAACTATGGTATAATATTGGTGTTTTTTTGCAGGGTGTTGAGGAAATGGCGATAGAACCCATTAGACCAGATGGATTTTACTTCAAAGCTAAGGATTAATGTAAGTCTTTTAAGCTTCAATCAAGATGCCACCAGCACAAATTTATGAGCACCTTTAACAAGTTAGATGAATCAGAAAAGAGGTGGTTTCGCGAACACCCTCAGTTCAAGCACTTAATCTACATGGTTTGCATCCCAACTAGAAAGGTGATGGGATTGTGGATGATGCTAATTCGGGCCATTGCAACGTCTAAGCGTCGACAAGCATGGTTTGGAGTGAATGGTGTTCGTATACGGTATTCCATCAGGGAGCATGGTATCATCTCAGGTTTATACTGCCACCAGTATCCTGAGAACTATATGAGTGGGTTGAGCATGAAGTTTGCAGAAAAGCACTTTAGAAAAATGTTCATGAAGAAGCTGAAGTAGCAGAGGAATAAGAAGAAGAAGAATCTTGAAGAAGAGGAACTGAAAGTGACAGTTATGGATGTAGAGGAGAAACTTTCGCAGATGAAGCTTGATCGTTCCAATGACCGGTTGAAGATGGCTATTCTTTACTTTTTGGCCATAGTTTTACTTGGAAAGTCCGAATTTGGAAACCCAATCGACCCATTTCTTCTCCAAGTTGTTGATGATTTGGAGCTATGTGAAACGTTTCCATGGGGACGTTTCACGTTTGATGACTGCATCAAAGAGATCTTCCATGCGAAGGACCATTTTAGAAAGGGACTGCCAAAAAACCCGAACTGGACATTTCCTGGGTTCATCAACCCATTGGAGGTAAATGGTTGAATTTTTTAGAGGCATATAACATGTGATATATGTTCTAATTTTGTTTTTTATATGATGTGCAGATATTGGCCTTTGAATGCATTCCAGTCTTGAAGACATAATTTAGAGAACCAGTGCCAAACTACGACCCCACTTGTCCAAGAATGTGCAAGTGGAAGTTCACATCGACGGGGACAACATGATATGCATTGGAAGATCTTTATAAGACTCCTGGAAAAACTAAGGTGAAACATTTATTAAGATGTTTGTGGAAGTTCAGTAAACTAATAATACTTCATCTGTTTTTTGTATTTCAGGAAATTTGTAGCATATTATCACCAATTGAACGTGAGCAAGACCTTTTTTACGAGATCATGGACGAAGGGTGTTGGGAGGATGTGGAACTTTTAGACGATGGAGATGATCATGATGCCATTGTTGATGGATGGAACAAGTTCATAGTCCGCGACGGTGGGAAGATATTTTGGGAGGATATCTTCCTTGAAGATATTAAGTCTTGAAGTTTAGAGATAGAACATCAAGAAGGGGAGTAACTAGAGGAGGAGGAGCATGAGGCTGGAAACGAGCCTGATAGGATTCGCGGTGGGGAACCTATGGCAGACCTTGAAAGTGTAAAAGAAATGGTGATGAGTTTGATGAGTCAGATGACTACAATGGAAGGGAAGATTAATAACAAGCTCGAGGATTTAGACACAAGAGTAAATGTGTTGGAAGGGGATAGTATTAGGAGAGAGGATTTTGGAAATATGGACTTTCAATATAATCATTATGAAGATGGTGGAATGTCTGGACAGAAAGACAAAGGTATAATTTACAGTTTAAAAATTATTTTTGTTGTAGTTTAGACATAGTATTAATGGATGCCCAGTATTAATCTTTGCTGTAGATGATGTTCGTGTTCCAGATAATGAGGATAATGGCAAGGAGGCTAACAAGGAGTATGAGGAGGTTGAGGACGAGGAGACTGACAAGGGCCAAGAGGATGATGCTGAGAATGAGCCTGAAAATGAGCTTCAGGAGGAGGAGCATGAGGCTGTGAACGAGATTGAAAAAGAGCTTCAGGAGGATGAGAATGAGGCTGGGAACGAGCCTGGAAAGGAGCTTGAGGAGGAGGCTGAGAACGAGTCTAAGGAGCTTGAGGTGCAGCCATAGCACCCTTCAGGTAATTAGTTGTGCTATGAACTTGGAGCATTGACATTGTAAATGGTTTCTAATTTGTTCTGGCTTTGTTGTAGATGATGCTGATATACTTCGAGTGATGGCAGCAGTTGCAGAAAAAGTTGAGGAAGAAGCTGCGAAAAAGGAACTGATGACGAGACCAAAGAGGGTGTCAAAACCTTCACATTTGAAGAAGTCTCCTTTTGTTAAGAAGTGATTGATATGTTTCTCAATGTTTGGCTTTTGTTAAACTCGGATGTGGCTTTTGTTAAACTCGGATGTGGCTTTTGTTAAACTTCTACTTGTGTAAAACTTGTTTCTTTTGCGTTATGAAAACTGGATTTGCATTTGTGTTTAATTTTCCTAATTTACAGGTATTAGGTATAACTAATATTACTGATATTAGTGAGCCGAAATTATTAAGAATGGTACAACTAGTAGAAAGTGTATGTAATAACATGTGTATGTAAAAACGTTGTCGACGTGGTAAACGTGGTAAAAGTGGTAAACGTGGTTGAACATAAGTAACACATAGTTGTACGATTTTATGTAGTTGTACCAATTAACTAGTTGTACCAGATTGCACATAGTTGTACGATTTTATGTAGTTGTACCAGTATGTAGTTGTACCAATTAACCAGTTGTACCAGATTGCACATAGTTGTACTTTTGGAATGAAAATGAAAAACTTAGTTGTACGAGAAAAAAAATATGGTTTTATCGGTTGTACTACTTTTTTAGGTTTACCTACATGAGCTCAAATAATATGAATGCATAAATATTGTTAAAACTTATGCTATGTGTGTTTTTAAAAATAATGTGGACAAATATGTAAACAAATCCTAAAAGTATAAGGTAGATAAAGCAAACATAAGTGATGGTGTAATAAATTTTCAAAATTTTTGTCAAAACACTTTATAACTTAATATAAACCATTCTAAACACTTCTTACTTTCTCTATTTGATTTATTTTCCATATTAAATACTACATGAGATCATTCGATTTATAAAACTAAAGAATTGTGCTAGTTATACTAGTATTTCCTGCTTATTATATATTACATAGTTGTACTACTTGTCCCAGTGTGACTTTGTTTAGTTTTACCAGTTGTATCAATATTACAAAATAGAAACATGACTGCTATGTTATATGAAGTTTTACCTGTTCTCCCAATAGTACCTGCCAGAAACAACACATTACGAATTTATTCCATTACAAAGTTTTGAAACACATAAATAACATACCTAACACATAAATAAGTTTCACAACACACAAACAAGTTCAATAACTCATAAGTAAGACTCATCAAACACTTCCCTCATTTACACTTCTCTCATTGCCACTTCCCTCGTTGCCACTTTCCTCGTTGCTGCTTTCTTCGTAACTGGTTTCTTCATAGTCCTTGTCGTCATTGTCGCTACCATCTATGTCACTGCTGTGACCAAGCCACTCTGTGAATAGTGGATATGTTTTCTTTCTCTTCCTCCGAGATTTCTCTGCAGATGGAAATCTAGTAACTTGTAATCTTCCTTTCCTTTTCTCCACATATGGCGGTAAGACAACCTGAGATTGTATTTCTTCAGGAATTTGCCAGGATGAATGATGAGGCACTGGAAATATTGTCTTGTAGTATGCGAGTGTCCATTGCTCCATCCAGTAATACTTAGAACAATATTTTTCAACCAAATCCTCCAACCTCACATCTTTTGTAGTTCCTCCATGCCTCAGTATAGCAGCAAGTGCATGCACACAAGGATACCGGTCAATTTCAAAATGCCTACAGCTGCATCTTTTGTTGACTAAATCAACCAAGTAACCGTTTCCGTCTTGACCAGTAACATTATACAGAAGCTCGAATGTGTTTAGAACATTCACATGGAGTGTTTTTGCAATCGGACAATTCTTATGCAACTCAACATGAACACGTGGGACAAGTAATTTCGTCTGTGGTACGCTTACAGAAATTTGTCGGTATTTGTTAAACCATTCTATGATATTCCCCCAAGATCTCATCAATCAATGACAACAACACATATCTCCTTTGCTCCTTAAAAACACCATTCATGGATTCAACAGTGTTGGTTGTGTCTATGCTGTTCCTTTCTCCTGGAAATTGACATCTTGCCCATTTGGTCTCATGAACACTCTCATCCGGATACTCGGCGGCCTGAGGATACTTTCTCCTGAAATCGTTTTATTTTCTTCTAAACTCTCTCTCTCTCTCTCTCTCTCTCTCTCTTTGTAAATACCAGCAAGTTTTTTGAACTTATGAGGAACCACATCTTTCCTAACATGACAACATGCCCCTTTCACATTATTAGCTAAGTGATATATGCAATATCCATGGATCGCCAATTGCTAGACCTCGTGTACCGTCTTGATGATGCTTTGGTTTCTATCAGTACAAAATACAAGCTGAGGATCATCTGGTATCAAGGTTTTCAATATAGTCAAAAACCACTTCCAACTTGCATTTTTCTCACCATCAACTACAACAAAAGCAAGGGGATAATGATGATGATCTGGATCTTGAGCAGTAACAATGAGAAGCACCCCTTCATTTACACCCTTCTGGTGATTTCCATCCGTAATTATCACTTTCCGCATGGACTGAAACCCTTCGATGCAAGCTCTGATTGCAAAGAACATGTACTTAAACTGGTTCTTCACATCCACCACTAATCATGTAACAGTACCATGATTCAACCTTTCTAGCATGTGCAAGTAGGATGGAAGTCTAGCGAAACTCTCTTGTGGGTTACCACGCACATCACTGACAGCTTTGTTTTTTCCTCTCCAAGATGTAGAATATGAAACCGTGACACCCAGTCTGTTATGGACCAAATCTATGAGATCCTTTGGTGTCGGAGTCTTGTACTTTCCCGGATAACCAGCATGCACCACATATGCGACCAAGCTTGGTGTGCCTCTTTTCCCCTTCCTAGTTTCACTTGTATCAATTCGAACATAAGTATGCATCTTTTGATACGTCCTTATAGAGAAAAAATCCGAGTGCAACTTTGTAGCTCGTAAATACTATTTACACCCAACTGCACGACATTTTAATACGTAAAGTCGAGGCTTCGACTTCACTATATCAACCTGAAAACAATTCTTATGCACCACTTTGTCCAGTAAATCTCTCACTTCATGCTTTGTTTTAAATTCTTGGTGCAAGGTCATGTCAATACCATCATCCCACTCGAATTGTAAAACTGGTGTTTCAGCAGGTGTAGCAGCAACCAACTCCTCCATATCATCCTCCATATCATGCCTTTCATAACCCACTTCATCGTTTTTTTCCATTACCATCCTCTTCAATATGAGGTGCTCAACTCCCTTAGACCGACCATATCATCATTGCCTCTGCCATCACTCGGAATATCTTCATCCCTATAAAACATCTCATTACTTTGGTTTTGTGAGCTCCACGTGCAAGACACTACGCCGCTGGTTTTTATCAACTTCCAATAAATATCCCAAAACATCTTCATCATCCAAGATATAACATGGTCTCTTATGATCCACTACCAACGGAAAGTAACTCAGCTGAATCTTGGTCGCATCTACATCGATCTTCATTTTCATGCATATTCTATCAACCAAGTGAGAATAAGTCACCTCTTCATAACTTCTCTTCAACACTAAAGTAGAAATATGTCGGTCTTTCCGATTCCATCGAACTTCATCTCCCACATCTGAATAAGTACCCCCATGATCAAAATGTATCACCACATTTCGGTTATTATCCATAGTTACCTGAAAAATAGAACCAATATCACTTAGTAGTTGTACCTGTTATACTAGTTTTACACGAACAAGTAATGTCAGTCATACCAGTTATACTTGTTTTACATATTACACTCGTTTAACGGTTATACTAGTTGTACCAGTTATACTAATTTTACTTGTCATATAACAACTAACAGTTATACAAGTTGTAATACTGAACTTATTATATAGGTTATTTATAGTTGTACTAGTTAGATTACTTGTACTGAAAATTAAACTAACACTAGTTATACCAGTTAAACAGGTTGTCGATGTTACCTGAGTTGTACCACCAGGTTTATTATCATCGATCAACAACTTTCTTTTTTCAAATTCATGATTCTACTTGTATTTACATGATATTTAACTTTAAAATCACTCTCATGGGCTTTTTATTTTCATGGGTTTTAACAAATTTCAACTGGATCTAACTTGAGAGAGAGAAAAATAGATAGAGAGAGAGAACGTGAGAGAGAGCAAGAGAGAGCAGGCATACCCAAGTTTAATTTTTGGTTATATCCAAGGTGGAAGAGTGGTCTTTGGTTCTTCTACACTTCGCCCAAGCTCTGTCCCGTCGGCAAAGTAAGAAAAACGAGAAAGAGAGTGTAAAAGTTTTGTTGAAGAATTGAAGAGGAGGAAGTATGGTTGTTGAAGAATTGAAGAAGAAGATGAAGGTTGAGGGGCCCACTACAGTCCAAAATCAAAGGAAAGAGGGAGAGAAATTCGGATCCGATCTAATGGTCACAAATGCTTTCAGCCAAGGGTGGAGATCTATTCTTCATTAATGGCATTAAGGTAATTTTCTTTTGTAGGGGCCATATAGATTGATTGTGGTTGTACTAGAATAACTAATCTCCTAAAGGGTCATTAGAGAATAGTGTCCGATTTTGAACCCTTTGTCTCTTTCTAAATTGACGAACATATGAGAGCGACGAACCCATTTCTTCTCTGGGCATACCTGGTCTGATAATTTTTTTTTATTTTGGCCCATTTTGACCCCCTTCCTCGTCTCTTCCTCTTCACTCTCACCCTACGCCTCAAGGTTGGTAAACTTTTCTTTAATATATAGTTCAGAGTCTTAGTTTAGGTGGTTAGTTTAGGTAACAAATGTAGATTATGTTATGAAATGTATAGATTCGATTAGATTTTGGAATATATATATTGGTAATTTAATTTCCTGATAAGAATTTTGTTTGTTTTTAGATGGCTTCTAGGAAACGCCCCCACTATAGTGAGATGTTCCCAGGCCATGTTGGGACATATAGTACAGCCTCAGGACATTCTTCGATTTTGAATGTAGTCCTCAACTCTCATTTTTCTCAAAGAGCTTCTTAGACGCCTTCTCTTTCTTCCGGGTGCTTCCATTGCACCATCGGGGCCTCCTCCCCTTGTTGACGATGCAACTCATGCCCATGAGGCTGGAGTTTATCCAGATTTTCAGGTGTCGCCAGGTACACCTTATTGGTGATATACGGTCGAGGATCTTCTTGCCCAATCAATACGAGAAGTTCTACATGTATTGGACCCCGATCGACCTCCATGAAATTACTGGTACATATTTTTCTTATGAATTTTATGTTTTATAATTAGATTTAAATTATTAATATCTCTAACAAATTACCATTATTTTCAGGTTTGAATTTAACTGTTGTGTGCCTCAGTGCATTTCCGACATGATCAAAGGCTATTTCGTCGAGCCGCATCCGAAATGGACCCTGACACCGAAGCATATATTAGGATCACATGGTTCAAATGTTTTGTGGTAATTTTCTATTTGTACCTTTTCTTGTAAAATTACTCTAATATTGTTATTTTTCTTTGTTTCAGCAAAAATGGAATTGGTCAATGCCAATCAACGAGAGGGTGAAGGTGGAGTTTGTTGCTAAGGTGAAGGTCTGCTTATGCAACACTGTCTCGGACTGGAAGGACGTCTGGGAGTACAAGGGTTGTGACGCGAAAGGATGTATGAGATGGGCTCATCCACTATTAGACCAACCCCGCACATGGTCCGAGTTACCTCACAGTGCTCTGCTTCCCGTATGACCAGAGATGAGAACAGGAATTAGCCGATGTTTCACACTACCGAAAAAGACCCCGATGGCGGTATCTGGCTAAATATTGTAAGTGATTTAGATTATTTTATCGTTGTATTTTTTCTTAGCCTAACTTTCATTAATCTATGTAGCCCGAAAAGACGGGATGACTGCCATCTCTTTCCGAGCTTTCGAGACGACACACAAGACATGGGCTGGAAGTTTTGTGGTTGCTAGGTCAGAAAAGATCTACAATGATATAGCTGCTTGGATTGAAGAGCGCCAAACGCAGCTGACCCAACAGTCTCCAGATGAGTTACCCGTCAACTTATCCATACAAGTAGACAAGATTTTCGAGGAGGTGATATTTTAATTTTTTTTATTAAAAATTATTTTTCTGTTCAAGGTGATCCCTAATAAAAACGGTTCGATCCTAGGAATATGATCGGTTAGCGATGTCTGATTACTGTGTTTTACCACATGCCAATTAACCTAAGTTGCACGCTACCACAATCGAATGGTATATCGATGCAGCACTTTAGGATCGAATCCACAAGGAACTATTGATCTATAACACTAAGAATCCACAAACTTTCTTAATCTAAGCAAATAGAAAGATAGATGATTGGTAACAAGATAAGATTCTAGAAATATAAACAAGGTGATCTCAAGTTCAGTAAAGATATAAGTGCAAGAACTAAACTTTCAATCAAATGCTAAGGATGGATCCATGGGAAAGGATAATTGATATAAAGTGATCAAGGTTCAATCTAGGATGTTCAAACACAACAATCAACAAGTCTATAGGTCTAGATCTCATTCAAATAGATTAATTCACTCTCATGACAATAATCCCTATGCTAATCATACATTAAACATCAACTCTCGTTGGCCTAACACATTCAAGCATGCATAAATAACAAGTTTATTAACCATTTAACATCTCTTACATCAATTCTCATTGGCTAGACATGTAAAATACAATATTAGGTTGGTTCAAGCATTTCAACAAACACCTTTTGGGCATGAAATTACTAAAGATCTAAATCAACTTGATCAAGGCTAATCTAGCATTAAGAACACCTAATAAGCATAAAACAATGTTAATCAAGCAAAAGACATCCCAAATATCTACTTAATCACCCTAATCTACCTAACCCATGAATCACAAGGTGACTACTCACTAATCTCCATAATAAACCTTAAACCCATATGAGATTCAAAGCTAATTATGTTAATGAGCAAGATAAACACAATATATAATGAAGAATTTCCTTTAAATGATTAAAAGGTTCAAGCTTTTATAAGATTAGACAAAGTCATAAGAGAAAAATGAGATTCGCCCATAAAAATAGGTTTAAAGAGTATTTATAGTGGTCTAAAAACGAGGTGGGTCAATCCAACAAGCATGGATTGACCCAAGATAATTTGGGTAAAAGTTGGTAAAAACAGAAGTGCAGATTTTTCGAAGTGTCATAGCTGGTTTTTGACACGTCACTAGGCCGCTGAAACAAGCCGCTATACACTCCAGCGATATGTTTCTTGTCATTTGGCTGCTGCAACTTCCGAATATCGGGAAGGAACATGAGTTTTCTCCAGCGGCTTGTCTTAGCCGCTACACTTTGCCGCTGCAACTTCCGGATATTGGGCATGAACTTGAGTTTTCTCCAGCGGCTTGTCTTAGCCGCTACACTTGGCCGTTGGGGCAGTTAGGAAACTTGTTTTATGAACTAAAATCACTATTTTTGCCTCTAAATCATCTCCAAAGGCTCCAAACTGACCAAATAGCATCTCCACCACCTAGTATAGACAAATGTATATGCAATGCACTTAAATGCACTCTAACTGCATCTAAATGGACAAAATGAGAACTAGAATGATTGCTAAAACCATACAAACACACAAGATATCAACTCCCCCGAACCTTTCCTTTACTTGTCCACAAGTAAACTTTCAAGAACAAAGTGAGGAAGAAGGGTAAAAATGGGAGCACATTACCAAAAGATACTCTTCAAAGCCATCAATGTGATATCCTTACAAAACCATACCAAATAGCAAGAGCAAGACATCCTATCAAACTCTAACTTCTCTAGGCCTATCTCAAATCCTTGATCTTTTACACTGATCATCAAGACTTCACAAACAAGCCAATCAACCAACTCTCACATTCATTAAACAGTAATCAAAAGTGAACTCTTGCAAATGGGCAATTGTTCCCAATCATTTGGCTTGGTGAGAAAAAAAAGGCGTGAAGCTATGGTGAAGTAAGAAGGTTATCAAGTTCTTTCATGATGGTTTACTCTCAAGAACAAGTAGCTTAACATCATGCATAATATATCTAAGAAAGAGAACAACTCATGCATACAATGTTCGATCCTCATTGTTCTACCCATTTCCTAGATACAAAGCAATTACTACCCTTGATTCCCAATGTCAGACTCCTTTTTACTCACTCAAAGACCCCAAGAACATTCAAGAACACTCTCACTTTTAAAACTCTTTATTTGTTTTGTCTACTAGGGATTCTTTCACTCTTTTTCTTAGTCTTAGCTCTTTTTTTCCTTTTCCCCACTCTTTTGAATCTTTTTTTTCTTAGGGGGCTTTCTTTCTTTTGACACACTTTGAGCTAATATTTCCTTTTTCTTTGATCTCTATCTTATCTTTTCTTTAGACTTTTGAGTTCACTTTTTTCACTCACTTTTCTCTCAACCCTTCAAGATCAAACACTCAATACTCTCTCCCATCCTATGAGCTAGACAATCATGATCCTAAAGCTAGCAAGTAATGAGGACCAACCATTGTCGTTCCCAATACTCTCAACATTATGCACATATCAAGCTTTCAGAAGAGATCTCACTCAACAAATTAGTAATGGCTTGAAAGGAAGGTAGAGCTACGGGTGTGGAGAACCATCCAAAGAAAGATGGCCACTTGAGTTGCCAAAGATTGGTAGAAAGGAGTAAGACTAACTCAAGTGTGTGTGAGGTAACCATGATCAAGCACAACAAAAGCCCATAAGCAAGATAGATTAGGTTCATTAACTCAAGTAAGATTGGAGTTGGGTTTAAGGACAAGCAAGCCTCATCAATCAAACAAGTTTCAAGATGAGTTTTTAAGGCTCGAAGTCCACAAGTTCATCAAGAAGATGCTCAAGCTACTTATCATGATTGAGAAGGGTATCACATTGAGTTATTTGCATGAGTTCTTTACAAGTTTTGCTCCCAATGCATGAATGCAATCTATATGCTTCTAGACTCAATCCTAAAGATGCAAATGATGCAACTAGATGCTTGTTTTGTAGCTTTTGAAAAATTTCTAACTTTTTTGTGTTTTTCTATGCAAATAAGTATGTACAATGCAATGCATGAGACTCATGACAAGTAAACAGAACAAAATACAATGTGAGATAGTAGACTCTCCCCCAAACTTACTTCACACAGTCCCTTGTGTGAGAGTAAATTTGAAAGAGAGATCAAAGGAAAAATAAAACATGATGAACTAAGTATTGACAAAGGTAGAATGCACTTACTTGAAGTTGGCCTTGATGAGAGGAGGGAATGAGGAGGGAGAGCTTGTTGTGACCTTGGCCATTTTGTCTTGACCTCTTGGAAAGATTTAGAACTCCCCCAAACTTGTACCTAAACTTATTCAAACACACTAAAGCAAGATAAAATATAAACAGAAATATATACAAAGGATAAATATGGGAATGCCTCCCAAGCGCGCTTGTTTTAAGTCTCTAGCTTGACTTTGTGTGCTTGTTAGTCATAAGTATCAAAAGTTTGAGCCAATGCACCTTTGATCCTTCTCCTACAAGAACAAGAAACAAAGTATGCAAAGAAGCACACTACTGTCCATAGAAAATAGACAGATTTTTCATCAAAGAGCTTCACTAAAGATGTATCATGAATTATGAAATGCTCCTTGAAGTTCAGATGGTCATGAGAATCAAATGCATTTGGTAAAAACACAAAATCAACTACAGGCTCAAACGATGTTTTAACAAAGTAGTCAACTCTATCTTCATCAATCAAATAAAACACAATGTTCTCATTCTCATGATTGTTTTTTACAAGGGGGTTTTCTATCTCAAGCAAGAGTTTATCCACATCAAGTTCATCCCCTAAATCAGCTAGCTCAAGAGGAAGTCTAGGTTCATCAAGCATCAAAAAGTCAGTTTCGAGATCAATTGAAGCACAAAGATAGTTCTTGTCAAAACAAACTTCAAGATGATCTCTAGCAATCTTTTCTACTCTCAAGTCATCTAATTTTCTAGTTTCACATATCAGATCAAGACATTCATTGATGAGCACATGAGAATTCAAATCAGAGGCAATGTCTTCAACACAAGGCAAGCAAATATCCTTAAAATCATGAGGTTCAAAGGTAGTATCGCATATACCTTCTAGTTGGGTTGGTGGAACCCAATATATTACCTCTTTAAGGTCAAAGGCAACATCAATCTCATACATGGTAAGCTCCCTTCCTTCAAGCTCTGCCCGATGTCCAATAAGATTCGCTCGGATCTTTCGTGCTAGGGCTCTCTTTGTCATCCATGGGTTCTCTTTTTGAAGCTCATATAACTTCACACGTTGTTCTGGTGTGAGTATACTTCTATCAAAGGGTGGCTCCACATATGGCTCATATTCAATGTGATCTTCAAATGAGTCTTCCTCTTCTTGTGGCTGCTCAAAGTAGCTCGAAGCCATCTCTGCGAATAACAAAAGCTAGAATAAAAGGTTAGTAGCTATACAAAGCAAAACAAAGCATAAGAAAATAAAGCTTAATCTCAAGAAAGTCTAAAATCCTAATGATAAATCTATTTAGTTCCCCGGCAACGGCGCCAAATTGATTACTGCGTTTTACCACAGGCCAATTAACCTAATGTGCACGCTACCACAATCGAATGGTATATCGATGCAGCACTTTAGGATCGAATCCACAAGGAACTAGTGATCTATAACACTAAGAATACACAAACTTTCTTAATCTAAGCAAATAGAAAGATAGATGATTGGTAACAAGCTAAGATCCTAGAAATATAAACAAGGTGATCTCAAGTTCAGTAAAGATATAAGTGCAAGAACTAAACTTTCAATCAAATGCTAAGGATGGATCCATGGGAAAGGATAATTGATATAAAGTGATCAAGGTTCAATCTAGGATGTTCAAACACAACAATCAACAAGTCTATAGGTCTAGATCTCATTCAAATAGATTAATTCACTCTCATGACAATAATCCCTATGCTAATCATACATTAAACATCAACTCTCGTTGGCCTAACACATTCAAGCATGCATAAATAACAAGTTTATTAACCATTTAACATCTCTAACATCAATTCTCATTGGCTAGACATGTAAAAGACAATATTAGGTTGGTTCAAGCATTTCATCGAACACCTTTCGGGCATGAAATTACTAAGATCTAAATCAACTTGATCAAGGCTAATCTAGCATTAAGAACACCTAATAAGCATAGAACAATGTTAATCAAGCAAAAGACATCCTAAATATCTACTTAATCACCCTAATCTACCTAACCCATGAATCACAAGGTGACTACTCACTAATCTCCATAATAAACCTTAAACCCATATGAGATTCAAAGCTAATCATGTTAATGAGCAAGATAAACACAATATATAATGAAGAATTTCCTTAAAATGATTAAAAGGTTCAAGCTTTTATAAGATTAGACAAAGTCTTAAGAGAAAAATGAGATTCTCCCATAAAAATAGGTTTAAAGAGTATTTATAGTGGTCTAAAAACGAGGTGGGTCAATCCAACAAGCATGGATTGACCCAAGATAATTTGGGTAAAAGTTGGTAAAAACAAAAGTGCAGATTTTTCTAAGTGTCGTAGCTGGTTTTTGACACGTCACTAGGCCGCTGCAACAAGCCGCTACACACTCCAGCGACATGTTTCTTGTCATTTGGCCTCTGCAACTTCCGGATATCGGGCAGGAACATGAGTTTTCTCCCGCGGCTTGTCTTAGCCGCTACACTTTGCCGCTGCAACTTCCGGATATCATGGCAGGAACATGAGTTTTCTCCAGCGGCTTGTCTTAGCCGCTACACTTGGCCGCTGGGACAGTTAGGAAACTTGTTTTAGGAACCAAAATCACTATTTTTGCCTCTAAATCATCTCCAAAGACTCAAAACTCACCAAATAGCATCTCCACCACTTAATATAGACAAATGTATATGCAATGCACTTAAATGCACTCTAACTGCATCTAAATGGACAAAATGAGAACTAGAATGAATGCTAAAACCATACAAACACACAAGATATCAATGTCCCAAAGGTGACATCGTCTTATTCCCAGAGACGTGATGAGGAGTCTTCTCGGCTGTGGACTGATTTGGATTTGACTCAGACCCGTTTGGCTTTGGTTGAAGGTATTCTCGACGTCTTGGCAAAAGAAAACATGCAGATGCAGAGGATGTTGGATCATAGACAACGGGAACTCCAGATTGCAGATCCACCAGCTCGTTCCGTGGAGGAGGGGTCGTACTTTGGGAGAAATAGCAGCTCAAACTACATCGGCAACGACCACATCCTCGACCCTTAGCTTTGTTTTTTCATTTATGTATTAAACTTAAAGATTATGTTGAAAATTATATTAATAAAATTGTTGTTATTTAAAAAAATATTTTTTTATATTTTAATTAATTTATATTTTTTATCAATTTAATAATTATTTTTTATAACAAAAAAAAAATAGAAAGTCAAAGTAAATTTGTAGTTAAATGGTGCGATCTTGATCAGGCTAAAACTTAGAAGATGGGATCCAATGTACAGACAAGCTTAACGGACAGTTTCATGGTCTTATTGGCATGATCTATGAAGTTCTGGACAGAGAGAAGAGAAGAACTCTTGGTACAGCCTTCAAACAACATGAACAAGGAGGATACAACCATCTGAGCTTAGCAGTATCTATGGAGACCATTCTCCTCGTCAAAGTATACATGGAGAACAAGGAAAACATGACATTAATGTGCTGTTTGGGTTAGATTTGGGAGTTAGGCGAAATAAGGCTTTTTCGGCCCAAAAGGGGAATTGTAACCAGAATCTTGATCCACTCGCTTTCTTGCTGGGAAAACAGTACATGGATGATCTAAACCCCATTAGGAGACACTCCAACACCAGGTTCAAGTCGTGGGTCAGGAGGAAACCAAAGAAGAACCAGCTTGTTGGTTAATCTCTTTACTTATAATTTAAGTTATGTAAACCAAGTTTAATAGGATTAGGATTGGACCAGGTAGTAAGCCAATTTCAATTAGGATTGGGATTTTTATTAAACCATTCTGGTTTAGGATTAGGTTTTCTTTAGTTTTAGATCTTATAAGCTACTGTCGACACTGTAACATTCATCGATTAATAAAAAAAAAAACTTTCTTTCTTCTTGGTGCAAACCAGAACGACCTGGAGACTATTGTCTCTTTGTTCACATTGGTTGCCATGTTATACATCACACTAAGGAAGAATTCATCTTCTGTGATCCATCTCAGACAGTACCCATGGTAATCATGCGTTTGAGAGTAGCAAAACAGCTTCTGAGCAATCCATAGCTCTTTGGCAAAATCTATCATCATCATCATCTATCATTCACCCACACCTCTTCAAGTGATCCAAAGAGATACAGCCATACCAGGTCCGTATCAAGTGGTATCAGAGCCACTTGAAGGTTAGGGTTTGTGTTCTTAATCTGAAATCACATTATCTGACAGTTACCATCAGATCTACAATGTCTCCTATTAAGAGGAACAAAAACCTTAGGGAGAGAGCTGTACTCAAACAAAAAAGAGAGTATTGGCAAGAGATGAGAAGAATCAAGGAGCAAGCTAAGGTTGAGAGAGAGTATCAACTAGTCCAGGAAGCAACCTAGAAAAGGCGTAGACTTGATTACTTGCATAGCCAGCAGTTCCAAGAAATAATATCCCAAGAGATACAAAAAGCAGTCAATGCTTTGGTGCGAGATCAGCAAAAGAGGTCTGAATTATCATCAAAACCAGATCGTGAGAGACTGAAAGCTCCTGATCTAAATCCACCTGAGGAAGCACGACCTGAAGAAGCAAAGACACTTTTTTTGGATCAGTTTAGGTCGTGGTCTAAGCCAGCTTTAAAACAGGCTGAGGAGGAAGAGGAGATTCTGTCAAAACCGACAATTTATTTTCAGGAACAACACCTGGACGGGCATCTGAAACATGAAGAGAAACAACAAGTTTTGAATGATCACATTCATGTGCAAACTGAGGCTGAAGAAGGAGTACTTGGTGGATCACATAGAGCTACTGATTTGGTGCTTGTAGATTTGGTTGAACAAGGTGATGCTTAAACTGTTTCTTCTGATCAACTAGCCAAACCTCTTGTGAGGGTTCAGAGACATCTCGTGGATCATCTAAGCTTTTTCAAGGGTCTGCAACAAGTTTTTTTTGAACCAGGAGGAAGTTTTTGTGTGTATAGAAGAAGTAATAACAACATGGTTCATAAAGCAGCTGCAATCTTACTTAATTTGCAGAGTTCATTCACTCTTGAAAAACAGGATTTGTGGTCAAATCCTTTTAAAGAGAGAGAGAGAATAGAGTGATCCAAACCAGATGCAGTGATAAGAGAGGATATTTGGGATGCAACATGTGCCTGATAGGTTCATAACTGATCAGAACAAGCTGAGAAGAGAAAAAACAGAAACTTGTTGTGGTTAAAGAGAAACCAAAACTTGAGAGTGAATATGGGGATCATTGCACTCGACCACCTGACCCTATGGAGTACAGAAACCAAGTTATAGTGAGTGCTGGTAAAGTTGCTTTAAGAGGCATCAGAAGGATTCTTCTACTCCAACATAATGTGCTACTTCGAACACTAGAACAAGCAGCAAGGTTTTTGCATGGTATTGGAGAGCCAATACTTCTTTCTGATCAGGTTGAGGGAAGAGCACATACTGATATATCTATGGCTGAGGCGTTTGTAAGCTACAACAAGGGAGAAGCAGTTTATATCAAGGTCAAGAAAGTGGAAAAAAGCATGACTTAGGAATTATTTGCATTGAGCAAAGTTCCAAGATGTTGCTGAGACATGAAGAAGGATTGCAATGCCTTGTGTTTGACCCTGGAGAGACTCAATGTGTGATGATATTTCTGATTGCCAGGACATGAACATTGGAGTTAACTTATCACGAATCTAGCTTCCTACAAGGCTTGGATTTGAGGACAAATCCCTTTAAAGGAGGAGGGGTTGGTGCGATCTTGATCAAGCTAAAACTTAGAGGATGGAATCAAATGTACATACAAGCTAAACTAATGAACAAAGATTGGCTTAACGGACAGTTTCATGGTCTTATTGGCATGATCTATGAAGTTTGGACGTAGAGAAGAGAAGAACTCTTGGTACAGCCTTCAACCAACATGAACAAGGAGGATGCAACCATCTGAGCTTAGCAGTATCTATGGAGACCATTCTCCTCGTCCAAGTATACATGGAGAACAAGGAAAACATGACATGAAGGTGCTGTATTGGGTTAGATTTGGGAGTTAGGCGAAATAAGTCTTTTCGGCCCAAAAGGGGAATTGCAACCAGAATCTTGATCCATTCGCTTTCTTGCTGGGACGACAGCACGTGGATGATCTAAACCCCAATAGGAGACACTCCAACACCAGGTTCAAGTCATGGGTCAGGAGGAAACCAAAGAAAAACCAGTTTGTTGGTTAATCTCTTTACTTGTAATTTAAGTTATGTAAAACAAGTTTTAATAGGATTAGGATTGGATAAGGTAGTAAATCAGTTTCAATTAGGATTAGGATTTTTATTAAACCATTATGGTTTAGTTTTAGATCTTATAAGCTACTGCTGACACTTTGTAATATTCATCGATTAATCAAAAAAAAACAAACTTTCTTTCTTCTTGGTGCAAACCAGAACGACCTGGAGACTATTGTCCCTTTTTCACATTGGTGGACATGTTATAAATCACACTAAGGAAGAATTCATTTTCTTTGATCCATCTCAGACACTACCCGGAGTAATCCTGCGTTTGAGAGTAGCAAAACAGCTTCTGAGCAATCCATAGCTTTTTGGTAAAGTCTATCATCATCATCTATCATCACCCACGCCCTTTCAAGTGATCCAGGGAGAGACAGTCATACTAGGGCCGTATCATTAAATGTACGTGGGTTTTACATAGACATCGATGTTAACTCCTCGTAACATTTATGACAAATTTACATGGACGTCAACGTACTCACGAATATGTTACGACAGATTAACATCGACATCCATGTAAAAGAGTTGTACAATTTACGTTTTCAAGATGACGAAATAACTTGGATAATTTATGAGTACTTTACAACGAAATCATACGAGTATATTAAGTCATAGGTATACAAGGAATTTACAGCTAATATATTCGTCGTTGTTCGTCGTAACATTAACGAGTAGTTTATGACAAATTATCCATTTAGACGGTCTATTTACGATGAATTGCTTATCATGATTAATTCGTTGTAAAACTCTATTTACGTTGTATTAACCACGGCAGTTACTCATAAAGCTTATGTTTTCTTTCAGTTGACAATACAATTAAATTATAAACTAAAACATTAAAAATAGAACATATGAAGTCATAGTTTTGGATATAAATATTTTTAGGTCGGATATATATCGAGTTTTTCGGGATGGATCTATTCGGGTTCGAGTCAATTCAGGTCAGTTATATTTGGTTTCGTTTTTTTTTTTGGGTAAAAGAATTTTAAAAACCAACTAAATACTTGCAAATTTTTGGTCCGACTTCAAATCAAATATTTTCTAAGTCGGTTGTGGTTCGGATTTTTGGATTTAGTGTAAGGATAAAATGTCGAGGAGGCCTGCTTGTAGAGTCACCAAGACAAAAATAGGAGGATTTTGATTTCAAATATTGGAGGTAAGCGGGAGGATATCGAAAAAACCAAGGACCTGTCATGGAGATCACTGATCCGGTTCCCAAGCTTCTTCTACAAGTAAGTCACCCATCATCATCTTCGATTTAATTTTCTTTGGCCTCCCTGATAAATCTCGTGTTCTCAGCTGATCTCGTCAGCTTTCCAAAGATGCCGTTTGGCAGAAGATCTCTGTAGATTATCACTTCTTTTTGATCAGTCTATCCACAATGATCCTCCCGTCGCAACTATTTCGAGTAATCTTCACTCTCTTCTGCTCTCGATTCTCAAATTGAATCTTTCGTCGTTAAATTGGTCCGATGTCTATATATAGTTGCGGATACGGGCATAGGATGCAATTTGGGGGAATATCAGGATCTGAGGTGCCCTAGAGAGTTCAAAGGAGCCAAGATTTGGGGTTAGTTCGAGCAATTACATTATCAGAATTTGCGATTTTATGATAGAGAGATTCTGAGTGTAGATATATAATGTGATGTAGATGGGTTACTCTCCGTCAAGACCACTTGTAAGTTTCGTCTCTCTCAATTGTTTTCTCCTGGGTTTGGGTTTATGTGATTCATTGATACGAGATTAAGTGGATGATGCTATTTGAAGTTAATTTCTCCTCCACTGCAGGCTTTTCTGACGATGAGGTGTTCTTTTATCATATAAATCTTGATCATGATTATATATCAAACAAAAGAGTGAAAAGACAACCTTCTCAGGCTAAGAATGGCGCAAAGTTTAGGTCTGCAGATTCCTCATTCTGTTTTCTATTTTAAGTTTAAGCCATTGTGATTTTGACTTTCCACTGTCTGCTTATTTTTGTGTTACTGTCAGTGGGACAGAAGTATCTCTGAGTGTCTTTGTTGGAAGTATGGATGACCTTGTGGCGCCCATAATTTGCTTCTTTCAAAAGGTCTCCCTTCTCTTTCACATCCTTGTTTATTGTTTTCCATACTTATTCTCAACTGAATCAAGCATGCTTATTGGGGACACACACGCAACATTACAAAAACACTGCTAACAACTTGATAGAACCAAAATAAATAGCAAGCATATCCATCATTAAGTTGATGTTTGAAAGTCTTTAAGGTCTCCCTTTATCATGATTTACCCATGTTCGCTTAGTGGTTAGATTACTCCTGAGCCTTTCCAGAATTGATCAATGATATATACTTTAGTTGAACGATGGGACATATCACCTAATTGTAGTCTGTTTTATGTTTTATCAAGATATGTTACTCTCGTGATTGCTTAAGCTACTCACTAGTGATATTTCTTACAATGTTGTCTTGCAGATGCTTGTTCTTCATTTACCTGTAAGTTCAAGTTTCTCCCTTCCGTGATTTAACAAATTTCCATAGACAATTATATCCTCCAGAACTCGCAATTCGTGAAACTAAAAATCATTACTTCTTTTTTTCCTCTCCAGAATGTCACAATGGAGATAGTGGTTAAACAAGGGGATTCTCCTGGTACTCAAACTCAACACGTCTTTGTAGTGAACACTGATCAGACTCCTTGCTTCACTGCCTCCAACCTTGAACGCTTAAAGTATGGGCTTGAGGACTATGTTTTAAGGCATGGGAACTGTTTGAATATAATGTGTGAACATTGCTTCTCTGATAGGTACATAATATGATGCGCCATTCTTGTTTCTAAAACTCTTACGACTTAACTTACTCTTGCTTCTACTGCTGGAAGCAATGTATGTCCATTCATTTAACATTAAGTCTGACAAAACTGGTTGTGTTACAATATTTTCAGAGAGCATCTAAAAGTTGGAAGTGGGACAGCCTGCCCTGAAGAAAATCGTAAGAGACAGGGGACAATGGAAGTGGTGATGGTTATAAGTGACTTATTAGAGACAACTCGCCATTGCAGCAGCTCATATGACGGCAAAACAGAGGTTTGATTAGTTTTCAAAACTAATTACATTAGCCTATATTGACCTGTGATATATATTTGGTCGATCTTAAACGGTTGCTTTCCTCAGGTTTTATACTTTGACAATTTCTCTCCTTCCCCTATTCCACAAGTTGCCTTGAGTGCATTGAAAAAGATTGACTGGAAAAGTTACGGTTTGATCCTAGCGAGTGTGAACGATCAAGATGGACATGTGTTTCTCGAATGGGAAAGTTTCCCTTCATATGTACAAATACAAATCGCTATCCATTGGTATCACAATCAGTATCCAACAAGACAGAAGACTGAGCCTCGTATAAATCTTGTGAAGAAGGGAATCAAATGTGCGCTGGAAGATTTGAAGGCTAAACATGAAGGTTTTCTTCTAAGCTCACATGCTCGTAAGGTGCTCTCTCAGTCAACCTCCTTTGAACTATTAGAAGAGTTAGTCTCTTAAACTTTTAAAGATATGAACAAGATTGTTTTTTCTGTTGTTTATTTTCTTAGATCTGCAGCTATGTCCCTGACCTTGCAAGATCATTAGCAGGCCTCATATTCTCCTCTACTGACATGGACTTCCAAGGAGATTGCTTATCTGTTCTTGGCTTTCAGCCTGAAGAAGCTGAGCGTGAAGCTGTTGAAGACTATATCCAGAGAAAGATCGTTACGGTTATAGGAATGAATGAGAGTAAAACCCAGAAAGACCAAGAAGCTGCTCCTTTTCTATTTCTCGAAGGTGGGTCTGAGACATTGTACTTTGAAGATGAGGAAATAGAAGGTGAGTATTACTCCAACTCACTCGAATAATACATCTGCTTGTATGTTATGGATATGCATATAGGACTTGCTTTAACGTTTCAACCACAGGCGGTGAATGAATCCCCATGGTTAGGGCAGACTTGTTTACAGAAACTTTACATAGTCAAGTCTATATTTAAGAAATTTCAGTTTTTAATGTTCTCGAGGTAGATTTCCCGAAGCCAATAGTAACACATTTTTGCATCTCTTGCTGTTCTGTTTATTTTCAGTAATGTTTGAATCAGCAACATTCCACGCGCGAATATGATGCTACATAAACTATAACCGACCCATGTTACAGGATTAACAAATAGAACACTAGTTATATATTTTCTTTTGTAGAGACATTTATATATCTTGTGGTCCTTACTTAAATATAGCAATACATATATTTTATTTCCTTAGTAGGTTAACACCTTACGTACTTTACAGTATACTATTTGAAAGCCTTTTGAATCGAGAAAACGCAGCTAAGAACTGTGATTCTGACTCACCAAGGTTCCTATTTTTGCTTATATACTATTTCAAACTATATATGTATGGGTATCACAACAAAATAGATAAGAGTGACACGCCAAGTCTTGTCCATTTCCCTGTCAGACATATCAAGCAGCGGAAGGTGCAGGAAAGTAGGTAATTTTCGGTTTAAAATCGAGAGTTTCATCATTATACACATCCCACCATTTATCAACTAACATCTTGATGTCTTCTCTGTCCATGTTAGCCTCTTCTCCTGTGAACCTCCATGGCTTGGATCCCTATGGATTTCAACATCAGCACGAATAGAAAAGAAAATTTCAGAAGCAAGCTAAACACGGGTTTGGGTTTGTAAGCAAAGAGAGAACTACTTACAGCTGCACAGTAGTGAACAACCTTAACTCTCTCCAGCTCCACGTTCTCAGGGTGACGCCAAAGCATAGCCAGGACTAGATTGTAAACCAGAGGGATCGGTTTGTACACTTTCTCAAAGAACATATTGAGAAAATCCTGTTGAAGTTGCACATACAAAAACCATCATCCCAACAAATTCTTGAGTTAATTTGGAGCATCTTATTAATGATATTAATGATGTAACTTACTTGTTCAGGCAAAGGTGAAGGCGGTGTGATCTTCAGGGTCTGAAGTAGGCTCTTATAAGTCAAAGGGCTTGGCTCAAACACAAACATACCAGCGTTGAAATACAGAGGAGGATGAGCCGATTCCATATCTTCCGGCCACGTGACCTTCTCCGGACACTGTTGACAATACCCAATCGAATACTGCAGCGAGTGACTCCATGTTTTCTCGCAGAAACAATCCATCACGGCATAAAATTACCCATCAGGCAAATCGAATAGGTGATCGATATTGTCAAAGACTTGAATATCCGCGTCCAGGTAAATCATCTTGCTTTTCTCTTCAAACTGCAATAAGTATTCCAAGTATAATTAAAAACCACAAAGAGCTTTGACTGTAACATCCTAAGCTAGATTTTGGTGAAGGATTTAGAAATATTTACATTCCAAATACGTAGCTTGGAGTAGTTGAGAACGTAATAAGCTATGGCAAACTCAACTTGGTTGTCTGGGGGATAAACAGGCTCAATCTCACGCAGGATGCAGCCTTGAGACCTCAAGATCTCTCTATGTTCCTCAGGAACATCAGGTAACATAGCAACTAGAAGAGGGTAAGCACTTTTAACCTTACGCAAACCCTTTGCTAATCCCACACTCCCTTCACGTAGTCTCCATTACCTGCCAAAAACGTCACATAAGACCTATCTGAAGGTTCCTGATGCACCTTCTCGGTGGCCATTTTGAGCAAAGAAAAGAATATGGATGGGTTCTACAAGGGGTCCCGTTTTAGAAGACAACAAAAATAGCTTTCTTGAGTGTCTTAGAAGTGAAAGAAAATAGCAAGTTGGTTTCTAAGGATATGAAAACTTTTTGTTTAGAAACTTGAAGCTTTGGCTTCTGAGTTATTTCTATGAAATGCAACCACAATGTTTGATTAAATAGGCTTGGCACGAAGGGTAATACGGGAACTAAACTAATATTCTTTTATATTGCAGATTCCTAATTCCACTCTCAGATTTAGATAAATATGTCTTCCGGGAGGGTGTGAAAATGAGAATGAACTCCCTGGCCATGGCAATGGCTTTAGAGACTTAAGCAAAAAATAAAGAGGTCTTTTTATCATACAAAAATTACACTCTACAGATTCTTTTCTAAAGACGAAAAACACGTGTGACGTTAAATATACATATCCTAAAAACACTTATCTAATTCCAAAATTTAAAGCTTAACAAATGAATCAAACCTTCGTCATCTATAAACAAATGCATACATGGCTTAAACTAGTTGGACCAACAAATTATTCGTCCTGTGGTCCTTTAACATAAGTATATTTCTCTTATCTTTTTTGGGTGCAAATGTTACGTAGTATATTTCTTGTTGTGGCTCAAAGCCAATGCTTATGTTTTAAGCCAGGAACGGGCCTGTTTTGTATTTCTTCTTTTTTTTTATCGTGGGGGTGATGTAACTTGGGAATTTTAAAGCTCAGTACAGTTTGAGTTATTTATAAATTCAATAATAACCAATGTTACACAAACATATTAAGCACGAATGACGTATTTTAAAAAAAAAAATCTGTGAAAGTCATTGTGGTAAATAAACTGATTCAAACAAAAATAAAAGCAAATACATGAACTGAACCTAAGTTAGCAAATATCAAACAACACTACTAAACCAGTTTGATCAACAAAGTATTCAGATTGTAGCAGCCATCAAAAGTTGTATGTATTTGTGGCATAAAGATGATTCTTCTTATGTTTTATTTAACCAAGGAATGAAGGATTGGACATGTTTCTTGTATTGTATTCTTTTTTCTCGGGGGAATGTAGAAAAATGAAAGATCAATATTGTTTAAGAAAATTCAAAAGTATCAAAAAGTCATTGTAAAAATGCAGTTGAAGTTAAACATTTTAAAATAATTTTGGGAAATCGTTTGTGGTAAGTTTTTTTTAAAATTGTATATCGAGAAGGCAGTCGAAAGGGAGTCGTAAAATAATAAGATTGAAAGAGACCATGAATTCCTCGTGGAAGGTCGTCGAAGCCAGGAAGTGGCATATGCGTG
This sequence comes from Moricandia arvensis, assembly GCA_905132765.1. Lineage (NCBI taxonomy): Eukaryota > Viridiplantae > Streptophyta > Magnoliopsida > Brassicales > Brassicaceae > Moricandia > Moricandia arvensis. Next base: position 136,700 of record CAJHQP010000922.1, read on the forward strand.
CCACAGGGAATATGCTTTATGTTTGAAGGTGGAAATCAGTTATAACCTAAAAACAAGTTAACTATAAAGAAAGAGGAAGGGGAATAGAGATTCCGTTTATAATAATGTGTTTACAAAAACTAGGTATGATTAGCATAACGAGATACATGACGGATCGTCTAAAGAGTTAGGAAAAACGACCTATTTCCACACCAAACTATGATATAGTAACAAATGTACACAAACTTTCAACCTCGGCCTAATGCACACAATTGAAGTTTAACAACATACTTCCACACACGATGAAAGTTCGAATTTGTTTCCCCCTAAACTTTGAAGGAAGAACCAATTACCGACAAATAGCAGTTTAAAGTTGGTTAGTGTTCTCTATTTTTAATTTAACCAATGTTTAACCTTTTAAACCAAATACGAACCAATCACTATCCGATTAGAAAATATAAACCAGATTAAACCGGTCTCTTCTCTCCCCTTTACGCTATCTTCTTCTTCTTCTTCTTCAATTTCTCTTTCTCCAAATCGCATAGAGAAGAGTTGCGGAGAGGGGGACGCAAAGAGAAAGAGAGAGAGAGAGAGAGAGAGAGAGAGAGACGGTGACGAGGAGAAACAGAGAGAGACGCAGAGAAAGAGAGATAGAGAGAGAGAGACAAGAAGCAGAGAGAGAGAGAGTGACGAAGAACAAAGGAGAGAGAGAGAAACGAGCAGAGAGAGTGAAGAAGATAGAAGAGATTGCAGAGGAGAGAGAGAGAGAAACGGATCGGGTTTTCCAAGGGTCCGGGTCGAGTTTTCCAAGGGTCCGGGTCGAGTTTAATTGAATCCCTAATTGGATCTTCATTTGAGTTTACTACCGATTAATGTAATAAACCATTAAAACCAAGATTAATCTTGGTATGTGTGGAAACGGGTTTCGAACTTTCATCTTGTGTGGAAGTAGGTTGTTAAACTTCAATTGTGTGCAATTAGGCCGAGGTTGAAAGTTTGTGTATGTTACTATATCATAGTTCTAGTGTGGAAATAATTCGTCTTCCCAAGAGTTAAGAACTGGTCATTATATTTTCTCATTTTCACTTATTTTCTCCTTTCTCCTTATTTATGTGGTTTCTACCACTTCTACTTGAGTGTCCATTCCTTAGGCCATCATTGCATCTGAGAATTCATGTCATCGGCAGGGGGTTGTTGGCAGCTACATTCGGTGTTGCGGCTAGTCCCATGTGCTCTATAATGAACTATCATGTTGAGTGTCGTAAGAAATCCTTCCATCGAGCGGTGGAGGAGGGTTCATGTTTAGAAATGGGTCGAGGAACTTTTTTCTTCATTGATGAGCCCTTGTCTCGATCCTGAGCCAGCTTCTTCCTTTTGATAGGCCTTGTCTACTCGGAGCGTTGTACGGATGTGCAAGCATACCTTAAAAGAGCCCCGGTTTGTTGGGAAATTGCCAATGAACCTTACAAAGCATCGTATAGGAGAGTTGCCTGACATGTTTCCCGAGTAGCTTTGGACGTGTTATCACATGATAGGGAGGATTTTCCTCGTCTATCATGAAGGAGTCAGTTAGAGCTGCGCTGCTTAATGATGGTGTCTTCTTTACTCGTCACACCTCGGCGGATTTCCTTCTCGAAATCGTCATTCTTCTCCTCTTTATAAATGAACGCATCTTTGATAAATCTTCTTTACTTTCCTTTCTGTTAATAATTCATCATATTGTTCTCTCTCTTTCGTTCTTCCTCCGTCGGATTCTCTTTCTGCAACCATGTGTTAGGAAACCTCGAGCCGAATAAAGTTTATCGTCCACGACTTTTGATGATTTCGACCTCTGTGCCTTCTTCTTGTGTTCCGATCAGCATCTTTTCGCCGGAGTCGGAATTAAGAAGAGTATATGTATAGTGAGTACAAGTAAGTGGATATTTAAAACGTGGGGGTATAGGAGTATATGTATATGTACTCACTCTCCCCCTCCCCCCTCTTTGAGATGGGGGACATCTGAACTTATCTTTCGACAATTACCTATGTATAGTGTCTATTAAAATATGGTGACTGTATTGTTGGTTGCCTAGACCGAACAATCATCCAAAGTCATTTATGTCTGAAAGCCAATTTTTAGGTTTTAGCGATATCTCAAATTTCTGAAAAATATGTTTCTTTCGAGTAAACATGAACTAACATCATGAGAATGTTTTTGGAGTAGTTGGGCGTTGACATGAAGCCCGTATTACAACCTTGTGACCGAAAAACGTTTTGGCTTGTTACGACAAGTGACAATAAAATGAATTTCATAAAAACATAAATGTTATTTCGAATCCGCGTAAGAGTGTACCGAGGTTACAACATGTTCCAAGAGCTACGGACGCAAGAGATGTCAGTGAAGCTCTCTAGTCCTAGCCACCTAAACTCTAAACCTAGTTTGAGTCGCAGCTTGATACCAAAACAAGAAAAATATGCGAACAGGTTTTATTGATTTCGGATTAGACCTTATGAAAGGCTGCCTACATACCACTTTCGAGGATGAAGTCGAACGTAGTTCAGTTTACCGATTTTGAACAAGATATCGATCTTCCTTCCGAATTCAATCAAGGTATCGAGTGCGAGACAAAGAAACAAGCATGTCGAAAATAATGTATAAAGTTTCTAAGCTCAAAAAGTCCTAAGTCTAAAAATCTTCTTATGTGCTCTTCGCCTTGGCTCTTCTTATATACGCCTCCACGGTCGGCCATCTTTCCCCTTCTGCCCCCAATTCCGATTTATCTCTTTGCAGAAATTTTCCTTATCTTTTCGATCTTCATGTTTATCTTGGAACTTTTGCATTTATCTTGTTTTCCATTTATACTCTACCAAAATTGAGTAAACTGTCATTGCACTTTGGGCCTATTCTAACGTTGAATTCATAGTGGGGTTTCATCGCGTTTTAGACCTTTTCAGGCTGTTTTACAACTTAAAACGTTTTGCTGATTATTTTGGAGAAATCATGGATTTACATGAAGTTGGTTTCCACATCGTTGATCCTATGGAATGATAGAAACCAATCATTAATCGAAACAGCAGTGGTGCTAAGTTAACGGTTATCATCTCGACGAGTGATTCAAATTTTTTTTTACGAGAGAAAAAGTCTTTATTGTTTTTATCGTAAAATCTCAACGGAAATTCCAATTGAGACGAAACGAAAGAGTTTTCAAACGAGATTCAAAGGAGAATTACAGTGAGAGTCTCACTGAAGCCTCAGCGATGCCTTGTGGACGATGCATAGGATCCTAATAGAGGGCGATGAGAGAGCCTATTGAGGGCTACTGGGTGATGGGAGAGACATAAGGGCTATGAGAGAGTGAGAGAGGCCTATAAGGGGCATATGACGGGCAAGGAGAGCTTATGGATGGCTATGAGGGCCGATGAGAAAGCCTATGAGGGTCGTAATGAGGACGATACAAGACTATATATGGGAAATAAGGGAGATCGAGAGAGTGTAATGAGGGCTATAAGGGCGTTGAGAGAGAGTGTACTGAGGGCTATGAGGGCGGATGAGACAGTGGTATGTACAAGAGGGCGAATAAGATGAGTGTATGAGGGCTATGGGCTTTATGAGGGCAGTGTTATGAGGGCTATGAGGGGCGAATGAGAGGAGGTGTTGGTTCCCTGTATTCCTCGTTCATAATATTTCTATGATTTGAACGTTCGAAACTACTTGTTTGTCTTACATAAGTTTTACGCAAAAATCTCCCCAATTGTTTTGCGGAAGATTATCTCATAGATCTTCTTATGAGTTCTTCTGCAGAACTTTCTGAATTTCGTACTGCGGAAGATTATTTGTAAAACTTGTAATTTATCGCAAAAAACCTTCCGCAAGAACATTTTTCCGATCTTTCATGTTGAATGGAAACTCTTCTGTTTCTTGTCCGGATGAAATACAATGGTTTTGTTCTCATATCCTTATTAAATAGGTTCTCTTATGCAGTATAGTTTCTTTGACATTCCGGCTCATATTTATTTACAGAATATTCTCGGAAGATTTAGTCATTGATTTTTTGATGACCGATTTTGACGCAAACAATTAGCCCCAGATCGTAAGATTTTATGTGTAACTCTTGCGAGCAGTGGTAGGCATGTTAGGTGGAATCAATGGCTAAAAGGTCCGTTTACGAAACCAGTTTTTCGAAAGCTGAAGTTGGGTGCTCGCTCTTCTTTCTTCATAAGAATGGATATTATAAGATTGGGCTGCGCCTTATGAAGGCTTGCCAAAATATCCTTTTAAGGATCAAGCCTTTCGTAGTCGTTCTGAGTTACGATTCTTACGACCAGTTTTCCAGTGGACCATTATGGCCTAGTTATGTATCATGTCGAGATTTTCAAGCACGTTGCTGCTGATGGCATTTTATATTGACCTTTGCCGACCTCAAGATTAGCCTTATAATAAAATCATGGGTTATCTCCTTTTGAAAACATATAGAGCAGCCATAAGAGAGATGAGAGAAAGAGTGTGAGTTGTCGTCTCATTTATGACGCTCAGCGATCGTATACTTGTCTTGTGATTAAGACAAGATACTATGAAGACTTTTATTTTGTGAGTCTCATAAATGTACAAATATAAGCGACATATTGGGAATCTCGTATCGTCTGTTGATACTATGCCTTGAGATGTGTAAGACCAGTGTGTTGGTTTAGGCAAAGCCTAGCTTACTATCGTTTAGGTTTCATACTGTTTCGGCTTATACACCCATTTTGGCTCGACCGATTCTCTCTCAATATTGAATTCTACAAAAAGTCACTGCTTATGTGACTAGCATCGATAATTCGAAGTCGATCTAAAGTACTGACCAAAAATTTTGGATTTCTTTTACAGCCGCTATATCCTTTGTCAAATGTCTGAGAGCCTATCTCCATGGGTGGAGATAGCGAAGTCTGTTAGACGTTAGAGTTCGTTCTATATCAGAAACAACGAATGATAACTGTTACTGTTTGAGTTTGAGTCTTTGCAAAGAGTTGTTTGAGAAGATTAGTCGCATACTGTTTGAATTTCCAAGATGGAACTTTCACTAGGAAGATACTTAACGTCGATATCTATTATTTGATGTTTGCGACGTCTCGCGCACTAAAGACTGTACTTTTCTTCGAGGTAAAATTCTACGTATTAGACGTGTACAGAAGTTTTCGAGTTGGCCTGAAGTCTGTTTACCTTGTGACCAGAATTAATCAGTTTTTTGGATGTTTTTCACAGCAAGTTTGTTTGTGTAGAAAATAATCGAAAGCATCTTGTTTAGAATTTTCTCCGTTATGCCTTGTTTCTTGTTTGAAACGTTTGCGGCTAGATATGTTTTTCGGTGACACAAGGGATTTGTTTAACTGCGCAGAGAAGATTTTTGATCTTTGCGGATGTTTCGCAGCCAATACTGTTGTTTTTGTTTGATATTAAATTGTTGATTTCGATCAGGAAGTGGGACCAAGGTTAGTGTAATTTTGTCCCTTGAAAAAAAACGTCTTCCTCACTTATTATGTGAAGAGTTGATGTTCCGAGAT